>PVKV010004192.1:0-124602 GCA_004027835.1 Alouatta palliata | reverse complement strand
TGTTGTGGTATTTTTAAGATAGGTTCACAACTCTTTGACAATCCTTCCATAGAGAGGTGGGGTCTATGTCCCCTCTTCAAATCTGGGCAGACTTGTGAGTCATTCATAACCATAGAATGTGGAAAGGTAATGTGACTTCTGAAGCTACTTCTGAAGAAAAAAAAAAGACAGTATTGTTTCACCTCGTTTGTTGGAACACTTGTACTGGGGGCTTGAGCCACCATTTAAGAAGTTTGGCTGACCTTAGGCCACCATGCTGTGAGGAAGCTCAAGCCATTTGGGGAGGCCACTGCTGAGGTATTCCAATCAGTTTTCGGTACTGAGTTCCCTACAGCCTACATCAACTGCCAGCCATGTGAGTGAGTAATCTTGGACATCAGCACAGTTAAGCCTTTAAATCACCACAGCAACTGCCAACATGCCAATATCTGACTACAGTTTCATGAGAACTGCCAGCTGAGGTCTGCCTGAATTCTTGACTCACAGATGATGAGAAAACAAATGACTGGGCTGTGTGTGTGGATAGGGGAGATGGAGGAAGGAGGAAATTAAAAAAATATATATATATATATACATGACTGTAGTTATCCTGTTCCCCATAAGAGAACAAGGAGAGAGAAATTAAGACATAGTTGTTAAAGTTCAAATTCCAGATGCATAGGCTTACTAAAAGACTGAAACCTAATCATGAGACTAGAGAATGCTTCTCTTTATTCCATGGCTTACCACCATATTATTAGAGTCCTAGTTACATCAGTTTGTATGCGTAAATAGCATATGCTTTATATATCAATAATCACTTTGGACACCGATAGTCTAAATGCGCTAGTTAAAATACAGATATTGTCAGGGTGGATGGGAAAACACAACCCTCTTTAAATTCACTTTAATACAAAAAGATACATAGATTAAAAGTAAATGGTTGGAGAAAGATATGTCATGCTAATACTAATCAAAAGAAAGTAAGAATAACTATAGTAATTTCAGACAGAGCAGACTTAAAAGGGAAGACATTTATCCAGGGACAGAGAGGGGCATTATGTAATGATACAAGATCAATTCGCTAAAAAAAAAAAAAAAAAAAAAAGAAATTATCTTTAACATGTATACCCCTAACAACAGAGCATCAGACTAAATGAGGAAAAAACTGACATAACTGCAAAAAGAAATAAATGAATTCAACACCTCTCTATCAAAAATGGACAGACTCAGAATGCAGAAAATCAGTAAGAATGCAGTTGAGCTCAACAGCACCATCAATGAACTGGATATAAATGATATCAATAGACTACTTTATCCACGAACAGTAGAATACACATTCTTCCCAAGCTCACATGGAACATTCACCAAGATAGATCGTATTCTGGATCATAGACACACCTTAACAAATTTCAAAGAAGAGAAATTATATAATATCTGCTTTCAGATCAGTTTTTCTAGCTTTTAAAAAATTAGAAATCAATAACAGAATGATAAGTGGAAAATCTCAATATACGTGAAGATTAAATGAAACACTTCCAAATAACACACAGGTCAAAGAATAAATTTCAAGAGAAATTTTAAAATATTTTGAAGAAAGTTAAAAGGAAAACACAACTTATTAAAATTTATGAGATTCAGTGAAAGCAGTGCTTACAGAAAAATTTATAGCATTGAATGCATATATTAGAAAAACTAATCAAAATCAATCATCTAATCTTCTATCTAGAAAAAGAAGAGCAAACTAAATTCAAAGTAAACAGAGGGAAGAAATAAGTATTAGAGCGGAAATCAATAAAACTGAAAACAAGAAATCAAAAGAAAAAAACAAACTGAAAGCTGGTTCTTTGAAAAGATCAATAAAATGAATAAAGCTCTAGCCAGGCTAAGTAAAAAAGGAAGAGGACATGAATTAGTAATATTAGAAATGAAGGAGGAGACATTACTACAGATCCATGGACTTTAAAAGGATAATAAAGGAATTGTATAAAGAACTCTATGCCCACAAATTTGATAACTTGGGTGAAATAGACCAGTTCCTTCAAAGACATAATCTGCCAAAACTAACACAAGAATAGACAATCCAAATTGAATAGACGTATATTGGTTAAAGAAATTGAACCAATAACTAATAAATTTCCAAAAAAGAAGCAACAGGCCCCGAGTGATTCACTGATAAATTCTGCCAAACATTCAGGAAATAAATATACTAATTCTTTACAATCTCTTTTAGAAGATAAAAGCAGCAGATGCTTCCCAACTCATTCCATGAGACTAGAATCACCCTAAAACCAAAATCAAACAGAGGCATTACAAGAAAAAAAAAACTATATATGAAGATCTCTCATGAAAATAGATGCAAAAATTATCAGCAAAATATTAGCACATTGAATCCAACAATGTATTTAAAAAATTATTTACCACAGCCAAGTTAGATTTATCCCAAGTATGCATGGCTAGTTCACATTCAAATATAAATTAATGTAATCTATCACATCAATAGGTCAAAGGAGAAAAATCACATGATGATATCAAGAGATGCAAAAAAAAAAAAAAAGTATTTGACAAAACCCAACACCCATTCATGATAAAAACTTGCAGAAATTTGAAATATATAGGATACTACAATGGTGGATACATGTCCAAACAATAAATGATACAACAGCAAGCGTGAACCATAATGCAAACTATAGGCAATGAGTAATAATAATTTATTAATGCAGGTTCACCAGTTATAACAAATGTACCACTCTAGTGGTATGAACCACTCTGAGGGGACTGATAATGGAGGAAGCTATACATGTATGGAAGCAGGAGTTATATGGGAAATCTCTGCATTTTTAAAAAATTTTTGCTGTGAACCTAAAATTGTTCTAAGATAAAAATGATTTTTAAAAAGTAAAATCTAATCATGAAAGAATTTTTTGTAAAAAGAATCTTAAACCAAGTGCAGAATCCATCTGACTATAGGTCAGGTCAGGTGGTAACAAGGGGTCTCTGATGGGGACAGTTCTCAACCGAGTACTGTAAGGAAAGATAACAGAGAGAAGGAGAAAGAGAGATTGAGAGAGAATATTTTTTGAAATTTTAAGTATAATCTATAGAAAAGTGTGCAAATCATGAGTATACAGCTTCAAAATTTTCTCAAAGGGAATAAATCTGTGTAACCAGCACCAAGATTAAGAAACAGAACATGACCAGCACCCCAGAAGTCCCCTTCGTTCCCCATTAGGTACATCTATCCTAACTTCTAACAACTTAGATGAGTTTTACCTGTTTTTAAGCTTTATATCAACAGAAATCAGACTGCATGTTTTCTTTTACGCTTGGCTTTTTAAATTTGATTTCATGTTTGTGAGATTCAGCCATATTATTGTGTGTAACTTTGGGTGCAAATTCTCTGAATGGTGAAACCAAGGGTAAGAGAGGCTGCTGAACATATCAACCTGCTTCAACCAACTACCTATAGAAAAATCCTAATTAGACATAGCTAGGAGGGATATCTGCCACCAAGAGACTACGACTCAGGGAAGAGCAGATCTTTGGAAAGAAGACACTGACAGTTAATGGGAGAGAACACAGATACTGGGCTGAAATGACAGGAAGCTGGGAACCTTGCATGAGGCTTCAATGCCCCAGGACTTGTTCCTACCCCCTAACAACTGGGGAAGGGGTGAGTTGAACAGGCATGGAGCAACCCATTCTCCATGGAACTCAGGAATTCTGGCCACAGGAGACCCCATGATGCTCATGGACACTTAGGCTGGCAGGGATAGCTGCTTAGAGAGGTGGTAGGGACAGGATTCCAGCCTGTGTGTAGCCCAGAGAGTCTGGTGCAGGAACATCTGCAGAGGAGCACAGCCAGGTATGTCTATCCCTCAAGGCTCACCATACTGTTCTGAGAGACTCTATAACCTTAGGGGAACTGTAGGACCTGAACAGAGCAGGGCAATCTTGTCCATGAGACGGGTCTCGTCTTATCTGAGCGCCTTCTGCCTGGTGGCCTCTCCCTGGACCCATCCTCACCATGCCTGCTTGCAGTGCAGCCTCAGATGCCCAACCAAAATGCTTCCCAGGGGCCCATATCATAGGTCCTGTGCTAGCAGACCATGCCTGACCATTGCAGAGCTCCAGCAGAGTCGCCCCCTTTGACATGCACCAGCCTACTCACACCCTCCCCCCATAGCAGCCTCTCCTGTACCACTTCACTGGCATGCACTCACCCACAGCCACTCCACAAATACTTTGCTGGCACTTGTGTACATAGGCAGACCTCACCCGTTCTCCATTGCTACCTGCATGAGCACACCCACACACACCCCACAACAGTGCTATTGTGCCACCACTGCTGGCATGAACACACCCAGGGAAACCAGCAGCCCCACCCCCTCCTCCATGCCACCACCACCACTGGCATGAACACATGCATGGCGGTCACTAGCCCCATGCCTGCCAGCACCTTCACATCACCAATGCCACACATGTGAAGGTGCACACAAATTCCAGTGGCCCCACCACCTCCATTCCCATCCCTAGCACTGCCACCCCTGCTGCTGCTGTCAAAGTCCACATTGAGCCAGCAGTCACAGGCCCACCAGTGCCCTGCCTAGCTGATAAGCATGCACCCTGCCACACAGCTGCTGCTGCTGGCATGTGCAAACGAGTACAGATCCCACTGCCACGGTCTGATGAAGCACTTTGGCTAGCACTGCCCTTCAAAGTGTTGTAGCCAGCAGTCTGGGAACACCTCAGCACCTCCAGGGCAATAGGTTCCCAACCTTGAAGGGCCAGAGATCAAACCTGGGGATCTGATACCAGCTCCCACAGAGTTGTAACACACAGCCCAGGAGTGCTGAGATGAGACTTGAACCCCCAAAAATCTGCCAGAAACAAAGCCAGTTGACTGAATCTACATTATACCACAATCAAAACCCAAGCACATTAAAGAAAATAAAGCAGGAAAAAAAAAATCCAAAGGATAGCAACTTTAATGATTGAAGGAACATCAGTCCACACAGATGAGAAAGAACCAGCTCAAGAACTCTGGCCACTCAAAAAGCCAGGATATGTTCCAAATGATAACACTCCAAATGAAAACACTCGTTCCCCAGCAATGGTTCTTAACCAGGCTAAAATAGTTGAAATAACAGAAATATAATTCAGAATATGGATATTAATGAAGATAATTGACATTAAGGAGAAACTAGAAACCCAATTCAAAGATTCTAGGGAACAAAGTAAAATAATATAGGAGATAAAAGACAAATTGGTCATTTTAAGACAGAACTAAACTGAGCAAACAGAGCTGAAAAACTCACTGCAAGAATTTCAGAGTATAATTGCAAGTATCAACAACATAATCAACCAAGCTGAGGAAAGAACCTCAGAGCTCTAAGACCACCTCCAAGAATACGGAATTATGTAAACAGACTGAACCGATGACTCATTGGCATCCCTGAAACATAAGGGAGAGAAAGTGAAAAACTTGGAAAACATATTTCAGGATATTGTCCATGAAAATATCCCAACATTTCTAGAAAGGCCAACATTCAAATTCAGTAAATGCAGAGAACCCCTATGAAATGCTGAATGAAAAGAAAATCCCCAAGACATATAGTTATCAGATTCTCCAAGGTGGAAATGAGGGAAAAAAATATTAACGGCAGGTAGAGAGAAAGGGAAGGTCAACTATAAAGGGAACCCCATCAGGCTAACTGTGGACCTTTTGGCAGAAACCCTATATGCCAGAAGAGATCAGGGGCCTATGTTCAGCATTCTTAAAGAAAAATATTTTCAAACAAGAATTTCATATCCATCTAGTCTAAGCTTCATAAGCAAAGGAGAAATAAGATCGTTTTCAGACAGGCAAATGCTAAGGGATTTTGTTACCACCAGACCTGCTTTATAAGAGGTCCTGAAGCGGGTGCTAAACATAGAAAGGAAAGACCATTACTGGCTACTACAAAAACACATTTAAGTACAAAGACCAGTGACACTATAAAGCAACCACACAAACAAATTTGCATAATGACCAGCTAACAACATGATGACAAGAACAAATCTGCATTGGTCAATACTGACCTTGAATGTAAATAGGCTAAATTTCCCCAATTAAAAGACACAGAGTGGCAAGTTGGATGAAGAAACAAGATCCAACAGTATGCTGTCTTCAAGAGACACATCTCACATGCAATGACACCACTACACTCAAAGTAAAGGGATGGAAAAAAATCTACCAAGTAAATGGAAAACAGAAAAAAAGCAAGGGTTGCTATTCTAATTTCAGACAAAAACAGGCTTTAAGCCAACAAAGGTAAAAAAAGACAAAGAAGGACATTATATAACAGTAAAGGGCTCAATTTAACAAGATCTCACTATCATAAATATATATGTACTTAGCATAGGAGCACCAAGATTTATAAAGCAAGTTCTTCGAGACCTATGAAGAGACTTAGATAGCCACACAATAATAGTGGGAGACTTCAACACTCCCATTGACAGTATTAGACAGACAATTGAGGCAGAAAACTAAAAAAGATATTCAGGACCTGAACTCAACACTGGACCAAATGGACCTGATAGACATCTAAAGAATTCCCCACAGAAAAATAACAGAATATACATTTTTCTTAACTGAATATGGCACATACTCTAAAATCAGCCACACAATTGGACATAAAACAATAAACAAGTTTAAAAGAACTGAAATCATACTAACTATGCTCTCAGACCACAGCCCAATGAAAACAGAAATAAATACTAACAAAAATGTTCAGAAACATATAATTACATGGAAGCTGGACAACCTGCTCTCAAATGACTTCTGGGTAAATAATGAAATTAAGGCAGAAATCAAGAAATTATTTAACACTAATGAGATCAAAGATACAACATACCAGAATCTGTGGGCCACAGCTAAAGCAGTGTTAGCCAGGAAATTTATGGCACTAGACACCCACATAAAAAAGTTAGGAAGATCTCAAAGTAACAACCTAATATCACACCTAGAAGAAATAGAAAAATAAGAGGAAACCAACCCCAAAGCTAACAGACTACAAGAAATAAACAAATGAAAGCTGAACTGAAGGAAATTGAGATGCAAAAGAAAAAAAAATAAATAAAAAGAGCAATGAATCCAGGAGATGGTTTTCTGAAAAAATTAATAAGATAGATCATTAGCTAGACTAATAAAGAAAAGAGAGAAGATCCAAATAAACCTAACAGAAATGATAAAGGAGACATTATGACTGATCCCACAGAGATACCAAAAAAAAAAAAAAAAACCTGAGAGATTACTGTGAACACCTGTATGCACATAAACTAGAAAACCTAGAAGAAATTGATATATTCCTGGACACATACAACTTCCCAAGACTGAACCAGGAAGAAACTGAATTCCTGAATAGACCAATAATGGGTTCCAAAGTGAAATAAGTAATAAAAAGCCTGCCAACCAAAAATGAAGCCCAGGAGCAGATGGATTCACAGCAGAATTCTACCAGATGTATAAAGAAGATGTGGTACTATTCCTACTGAAACTATTCCAAAAAGTTGAGGAGAAGGATTCCTCTCTGTCTCATTCCATGAGGCTAGCATCATCCTGATACCAAAACCTGGCAGAGACACAAAATTAAAAAAAAAAAAAAAAAAAGGAAAAGAAAACTTCAGACCCATATACTTTGTGAATATCAATGCAAAAATCCTCAACAAAATTCTAGCAAATTTAATCCAGCAGCGCATCAAAAAACTAATCCACCGTGATCAAGTAGGCTTTATCCCTGGGATGCAAGGTTGGTTCAAAATAGGCAAATCAATGTGATCATCACCTAACAGAACTAAAGACAAAAACCATATGATCTTCTCAATTGGTGCAGAAAAGGCTTTCAATAAAATTCAATATCCCTCCAAGTTAAAAACCTTCAACAAACCAGGCATTGAAAGAATAAAATTCAAAATAAGAGTGATCTATGACAAATCCATAGCCAACATCATACTGAACTGGCAAAAGCTGGAAGCATTTCCCTTGAAAACCAGGACAAGACAAGGATGCCCTCTATCACTGCTATTCAACATAGTATTAGAAGTCCTGGCCAGAGCAATCAGGCAAGAGAAAGAAATAAAAGGCATCCAAATAAGAAGAGAGGAAGGCAAACTACCCCTGTTTGCAGACAATATAATTCTATTCCTGGAAAACCCCAGAGCCTCTGCCCAAAACCCCCTTGATCTGATAAGCAACTTCAGCAAAGCTTTAGGATACAAAATCAATGTACAAAAATCACTAGCATTTCTGTACACCAACAAGAGCCAAGCTGAGAGCCACATCAAAAGCACAATCCTATTCACAATATCCACAAAAAGAATAAAATACCTAGGAATATAGCTAACCAGGGAGGTGAAAGATATCTAGAGGGAGAACTGCAAAATACTGCTCAAAGAAATTAGAGATGACACAAACAAATGGAAAAATATTCCATGCACATGGATAGGAAGAATCAATATCGTTAAAATAGCCATACTGCCTGCCCAAAGTAAAGTAATTTATAGATCCAATGATATTTCTATCAAACTACCAATGACATTCTTCACAGAATTAGAAAAAAACTATTTTAAAAGTTACATAGAGCTTAAAAAGAGCCTAAATAGCCAAGGCAATCCTAAGCAAAAAGAACAAAGCTAGGGATATCAAGGAACCTGACTTCAAACTATACTACAAGGCTATGGTAACCAAAATAGCATGGCACTGGTAGAAATACAGATGCATAGACCAATGAAACAGAATACAGAACCCAAAAATAATGCCACACACATCCATTATTCATCAAGGTCAACACAAACAATCAATGGGGAAAGGACTTCCCATTCAACAAATAGTGCTGGGATAACTCCCGGGCTATATGTAGAAAATTGAAACTGGACTCCTTCATAACACCATATAACAAATCAATTAAAGAGGGATTAAAGAATTAAATATAAAACCTAAAATTATTTTTTAAAAAATCTGGAAGACAACCTAGGAAATATCATTATGAACACAGGACCAGGCAAAAATTTCAGGTGAAGAGGCCAAAAGCAATTCAACAAAAACAAAAACTAACAAATGGAGTCTAATTAAACTAAAGAGCTTCTGCACAGGAAAAGAAGCTATTGACAGACCAAACAGACAACCTACAGAATAGGAGGATATATTTACAAACTATGTATCCAACAAAGATCTAATATCCAGAACGTACAAGGAACTTAAATTTACAAGCAAAAACCAAACAACCTCATCACAAAAGGCAAAGTACATGAACAGACAATTTTCTAAAGAAGACATATATATAGTCAACAAGTACATGAAAAGAATTCTCAATATCACTAATCATCAGAGAAATGCAAATCAAAACTACAATGAGATACCATCTCAAACCAGTGAGAGTGGCTACTATTAAAAAGTCAAAAAAGATGCCGGGCTTGGTGGCTCATGCCTGTAATCCAAGCACTTTGGAGGCTAAGGTGGGCGGATCACCTGAGGTTGGGAGTTCAAGACCAGCCTGACCAACATGGTGAAACTCCATCTTAAAAAAAAAAAAAAAAAAAAAAAAGTCAAAAAAGAGCATGTCAGAAACTTATAAATAAAGCCCCACCTTCCTAGGACAGAGTATCTGGGAAAAAAGGTGGTTATGAGTTCTGCTGCAGCAGACTTAAACATATCTGCCCAGCAACTCTGAATGAAACAACGGAGCTCACAGCTCAACACTTGAGCTCCTATAAGGGACAGACTGTCTCCTCAAGCAGCTCCTTGACCCCTGTATACCCAAAGAGACACCTCATAAAGGAGAGCTCAGGCTGACATCTGGCCAATATCCTTCTGGGATGAAGATAATAGAATAAGAAACTGGCAGAAACACTTACTGTTCTGCAGCCAGTACAGGTGATCCCCAGGCAAAAGTGGGCAAAAGATATGAACAGATACTTTTCAAAAGAAGACATTTATGAGGCCAACAAACATATGAAAAAATGCTCATCATCACTGTCATTAGAGAAATGCAAATCAAAACCACATTGAGATACCACCTCACACCAGTTAGAATGGTGATCATTAAAATATCTGGAGACAACAGATGCTGGAGAGGATGTGGAGAAATAGGAACACACTTTTATACTGTTGGTGGGAGTGTAAATTAGTTCAACCATTGTGGAAGACAGTGTGGCGATTCCTCAAGGACCTAGAAATAGAAATTTCATTTGACCCAGCAATCTCATTACTGGGTATCTGCCCAAAGGATTGTAAATCATTCTATTACAAAGACACATGCACACGTATGTTCATTGTGGCACTGTTGACAATAGCAAAGACCTGGAACCAACCCAAATGCCCATAAATGATAGACTGGGAAAATGTGGCACATATACACCATGGAATACTATGCAGACATAAAAAATGATGAGTTTGTGTCCTTTGTAGGGACATAGATGAATCTGGAAACCATCATTCTCAGCAAACTGACACGAGAACAGAAAATCAAACACTGCAAGTTCTCACTCATAGGCGGGTGTTGAACAATGAGAACACGTGGACACAGGGAGGGGAGCATCACACACTAGGGTCTAACGATGGGGAATAGGGGAAGGGCAGCAGTGGGTATGGAGGTTGGGGAGGGATAATGTTTTAAAATTTTTATTTATTTTAATAATATATATATTATTAAAAATAAATAAAATTTTTAAAAAGTCAAAAAAAACAGATGTTGATGAGGTTGCATATACAAGGAAATGCTTATACACTTATACACTGCTAATGGGAATGTAAATTAGTTTAGCCATTGTGGAAAGAAATTTGGAGATTTCTCAAAGAACTTAAAATAGAATTGTGATTTTAAGTTCCAGCAATCCCATTATTGGGCAAATACCAAAAGGAATATAAATCCTTCTACCATAAAGACACATGCATTTATACGTTCGTCACAGTACTATTCACAATAGCAAAGACATGAAACTAACCGAAATGCCCATTGATGCTGGACTGAATGAAGAAGATGTAGCACACAAACACCGTGGAATACTATACAGCCATAAAAAAGAGATCATGGCCTTTGCAGGAACATGGGTGAAGCTGGAAGCCATTATCCTAAATGAATTAACATGGGAACAGAAAATCAATACTGCATGTTCTCACTTGTAAGTGGGAGCTAAACATTGAATATGTGTGGACACAAAGGATGTGCTTGAGGGTACAGATATGGAGGAGAGTGAGGATCAAATAACTAGTATCTGGTATTATGCTTATTACTTGAGTGACAAAATAATCTGTACACCAAACCCCTGAGACATGCAGTTTTCCCGTGTAACAAACCTGCACATGTACCCTTGAACCTAAAATAAAAGTTAAAAAAAAATCCAAGATGAGAGAAATTAACTCATGAGTGAACTACTCAATTTTCAAGCAGGATTTAGAGGAATTGTAAAGGAGCCAAGACTTTTGGAGTTCAAAAATAAAACTACAACTCCAGTCTCTCCCAGCAAAAGATTCTCAAAGAAAGGGCCTTAGGGCAAGGATCAAGTCCAAGGAGGGACTGTAAGATCCTTTAGTAAGACGTTAGAAAGATCGAAGCTGATACATCATAGATACTTTTAAATGTACAATAAACCTTCCAAGAATCTTAAGAAGATGTCTCAGAGATATTTTCCATTAAACAATGGGACTTCTAAGAAATTGAAGGATATTTTCGCATAGCAGCGTTACAGAAAATCAAAAATAGCAAAGGTCTCATCTCAAACAGATGTGTTGGTATGCCTTTTGTCTAGCGGAGTACATTCTAAGAATATTTGAAAAGGGGTTAAATAGAGATTATAGGAAAGTATATAGTCCTTGAAATTAAAGTCTCAATGATGAGTTAAAATAAAGATTAGAGAGATGTGCACTAGGCACCTTTATAATTCAGTAGATTTAAAACGTAGCTTTTCTTGCCCCTTTGTGACATGATTTAATGTTGACAATAGTATCAGACAACTTTCTTGCCTGAAGGTCAAGCAAAAGCTGAATAGAACATACTTGGATAGGTTAATGAATAAGTGGTCCATATGTCATCGTTGTGTTCACTTTTTTAAATTACTCAAAGAAATTGTTAGTGTCTCTACCTCACAAGCTAGAGAACAATATTCAGCCCGAATATCTGAGTCGACCATGCTCAGCCACATTCTGATCTGATACTAGGTATCAGAACAGGGAGAAGAGTACAGAGCAGAAACTGCCCATCTGCAAAGCTGGACTCTAGCTTATGCCTACTGTTTCATCATTGGAATGCTAAGCTTATGGGATTTATTTATATTATTTATATCCTACTGCTCAAGGTCATTGCCAAGGTCTGATTTTTCACACACACATACTCATACACAAAAAATGTGCAACCTCTGGCATAAATGGATTAAAAGACTTGTAAAGATTCCCTTTATCACAAGAATCTTCTCAGTCCAAAACAGTGTCTCTTCTTGTTTACTACCTGTGGCAGAAAGATAAAGTTGTTAGTTTTGCTTTAACAAACCCACAAGAGAAAAACCAAGCCCCTGTGACCTGGAGGAGAGGAGAAAGGGAAGAACTTAATCTGGACCTCCTTAGCAATCAGGTCACAAACAGCGTTAGCTGCTGCTGCTGTGTTTCACCCATGCTAGTCATATCAGGGTTGGCAGTGACGAAAGGGCCAGGAATCTGAGGCATCTTCACATACCAGCCCTTCTCTCACTACCTTATATAAAGTTGCTGGGACAATGTGGGTAGATCTGGACAGGAATAGGATCGCCACAAGGAGGGAGTAGGATGGAAAGGGACATTTGAGGCCACTCAAGTAACAAGACTGGAGGTGGAGAGCCTGCTGAGGGACCCATTAGTTCCAGCAGTATTTTTACCAATCCCATTGCCTGCTTTCCTGGGAGAGCAACACAGATGAGCATCTGGCGGGCTACTGTGAATGCAAGCAAGAGTCCTGGGAATCTGGGGGGACTTGGATCTAGAAAATTCAATAGATAATGATGATCACTATGAACTATGCATGTCTGCTAAGGAATGACACTTCCCTGAAACCTAAACACCTTGTCATTTGAACACCTGAGACACAGGACATTGTGAACCTTATAAGCAGTGTTGCAGAATGTAAAATTCTACATTTCAGGCACTCAGGGGAACCCAACCAACACAAAACACATCAATGCAGACGCACGCACAGTTTCATTCAGTAGGAAAGCTTTCTACAGGTACTGCAGAGTTAAGTAACAGTGACAGAGCAGGGAATACAAAAACCAAGGCAGGACACAGAGAAACTTTTAGCCAAGATGCTAAATGACTCGGAATAAATAAAAGAAAGGAAAGTGGAGATGAGAGCAGGACAAGAAGGAACAGAAAACATAAGAGAGGAAGAAAACAGAGGATGAAAGAAAGGAAGAAGGGGGCCAGGCATGGTGGCTTACACCTGGCCAACATGACGAAACCCCGTCTTTACTAAAAACACAAAAATTAGCTGGGCATGGTGGTGGGCGCCTGTAAGCCCAGCTACTCAGGAGGCTGAGGCAAGAGAATCGCTTGAACCCAGGAGGCAGAGGTTGCAGTGAGCCAAGATCGTGCCTGGGTGACAGGCACTCCAGCCTGGGTGACAAGGCAAAACTCCATCTCAAAAAGAAAGAAAGAGAGAGAGAGAGAGAAAGAAAGAGAGAAAGAAAGAGACGGAGAGAAAGAAGAAAGAAAGGAAAGAAAGAAAGAAAGAAAGAAAGAAAGAAAGAAAGAAAGAAAGAAAGAAAGAAAGAAAGAGAGAAAGTAAGTAAGTTTATAATGGAGAAATAAACAAGAAAACTTCTAGTTTACAAAACTGTAGTCCATATCATGTAGTGTTATAATTATTTGTTTACATTTCTGATCTTGCTTTAAATTTAAGGCTGGAAAACTGGATTGCTACTGTAACTTTCACAGCATTAGCGAAGTGCTTAGAGTAGGTGTTAATAAAGATGAATGGAATAAAGAAAAGGAATCCAGCCAAAGGAGCTTACGGATTGTGGTTCTTTTATTTTTTTTTTTTTTATCAATAGCTTGAGGGGTACAAGTGATTTTGGCTTACATGAATAAATCATATAAGGGTGAAGTCTGGGATTCTCATGCACCCATCATCTGAACAGTGTACATCGTACCCAATAGGTAATGTTTCATTCCTCACCCCCTCCCACCCCTCCTTTTCTGAGTTTCCAGTGTCCATTATATTATATCACTCTGTTTGCCTTTGTGTATCCACAGTTTAGCTACCATTGATCAGTGAGAACACATGGTATTTGGTTTTCCATTCCTGAGTTACTTCACTAGGATAAGGGCCTCCAGTTCCAGCCAAGTTGTTGCAAAAGACATTATTCCATTCTTTTTTATGGCTGAGTAGTATTTCATAGTATAAATATATGTGTGTGTGTGTGTGTGTGTGTGTGTGTGTGTGTAACATATAATTTCTATATACTACTAAATATACTATGGAACATATATATATGTATACACACACACACACACACACACACATATGCCACATTTTCTTTATCCACTCATCACTTGATGGGCACTTAGGTTGATTCCATATTTTTGCAGTCTTAAATGCAGCATTTCACTGAGCTTTTTTCTTAGATTTCAGAGTCTTTCTTCTCTATTTCTTTGCTGTTGTTGTTGTTGTTGTTGTTTGCTTGTTTGTTTGAAACAGGGTCTTCCTTTGTCACCCAGGATGGAGTGCAGTGATGCCATCATAGCTCACCACAGCCTCAATCTCCTGGACATAAGCGATCCTCTCACTTCAATCTCCTATGTAGTTGTGATCACAGGCATGTGCCATCACGCCTGGCTAACTGTTTTGACTTTTAGCAGAGACAAGGTCTCACTATGTTACCCAGGCTGGTCTCAAACTCCTGAGCTCGAGCAATATTCCCACCTTAGCCTCCTAAACTGCTGGGATTACAGGCGTGAGCCACTGCATCTGGCCACTTCTCTATTTCAGTGTGTCCTATCTCTCCCTCCCTCACCCCCAGTTTCTTTTTCCCTCTCTATCTCTCTCTCACACCAGAGTTAAGAACCTAGGAGGCATCCATAACTTCTCTCTCTTCCTTCTTTCAATTCTCCATCACCATCATGCTAACTTGTACCTCCAAATGTTCTTGCATCCATTACTTCCTTCCAATCCTTGGCATCTCTTTCCTAAATCATCATATGATGGCTTCATAATGCCATCTTCCTCTTTGGCTGCCCCTTGTGATCACTGCCAGAACAGAAAAATAAACTACCATCAAGTTTTTGTTTGACATCGTATAGTGGCTCCCTATCACCTACAGGCCGAAGTTCAAGGCCAAGTATGGCCTGGGTTGTGAACACTGCAAGGGCCCACTCCATTTCTCCTTGAATCCTCTCTACTATTTCTGGGTACCTATTCCCCCAACCCCAGCTTCTGTGTGCTTTGCTTTTAAGGTCTCACAGCTTAGATTCTCTTGGGAAGGCTGCCCCTACGTGAATGGAGCCGCTTTACCCACAGGTACAAAGAGTCAGAAGTGTCAGGGCAGCCTACAACCAATGAGTGACTGATACCAAGGTGTTAAAGCCCAGCTCCCTTGGCTCAAGTAAGGACAAATTCTGAGGTGTAACTTATGTTCCAGAGCTCCCCAGCAGGACCAGATTAATGCTGAGACTTTACCTAAAGTCACATCATTACTTGGCATATAATTTATCTGTTGTTGCATAACACATTCTCCCCCCAAAATTAATGTCTTAAAGCAACAAACATTTATTATAGTAGTACCTGAGGGCCAGGAATCTGGAAGCAGCTTAGTTGTGTGGTTCTGGCTCAGGGTCACTCATGAGGTTGCAGTCAAATTGTCAGCTGGGGCTGCATTCATCTGATGGGAATAGAGAATCTGCTTCCAAGGTCACTCACATAGCTGCTGGCAAGAGGCTCAGTTTCTTGCCAGATGGGCCTCTCTATAGGACTGCTGTCTTCTCCCAAAGCAAATGATCCAAGAGGAGGAGAGAGCTAGGAAATGAGCAAGACAGCACCCAAAACCTAATCTCAGAGATGTCATGCAACCACTTCTGCTATATGCTGTTGGCCACACAGGTCAGTCTTTGTACAATGTGCAAGGGAATTACAAAAAAGGCAGGAAGTGGGAATCACTAATGACCGTCGTGGATGCTGGAAATCACATTTGACTTCTTCCCCTTTTCTATCCTGCTCCTCACATTCTCCTAGGAGTATTTCTTTTTTTCTTTCTTTCTTTTTTTTTTTTTTTGAGACAGAGTCTTGCTCTGTTGCCCAGGCTGGAGTGCAGTGGTGCAGTCTCAGCTCACTGCAACTTCCCCTCCCAGTTTGAAGCGATTCTCCTACCTCAGCCTCCCAAGTAGCTGGAATTACAGGTACGTGCCACCATGCTCAGCTAATTTCTCTATTTTGACAATATCAGACAAGATCAGGCGCATTCAGGATGATATGGCCGTAGACTAATTTTTGTATTTTCAGCAGAGATGGGGTTTCACCATGTTGGCCAGTCTGGTCTCAAACTCCTGACCTGAGGTGATCTGCCTGCCTCGGCCTTTCCAAGTGCTGGGATGAAAGGCATGAGCCACCATGCCTGGCAGGTTTTCCTAGGAGCACTTAATGAATCCTAGTCTCAGGGACTGCTTCTGTAGGACATCAGGCCAAGACAGACTGCAAAGTCCTCCAGGACGTGCTTCTTGCCTAAGTCTCCAATTTCATCTCTTGCCAGCAACACGTGCCTCACCCTTGATGTGCCAGCAACATCGAAATCATGCTTGAAATCATCTGCACATAGCAAGTAATCTTTCTAGGCCTTTACTCAGAGGGCAGAAAAAGAGTCTTAATCATCTTTTTATCTCTGTCACTTGCTCCCTTACATATTTGTTGCATGAATGAATGAATGAATGTGAACATCATAAAGTCTTCACTGTCAGTGGGAACATCCTTAAATGGCTACTGCGCAGGGTGGGTGGAGAAAATGACACGTGGCTTTGTTCTGTCACCTTCAGCAAGTTTGACAACTTCGCCACACCCTCTATACTCTGGGACAGGAAAATAAGGGAATCCATTCATTCATTCAACAAATACTTACTGAAAGCTGACTGTATAACTAGTATTTTCCTGAGTATTAGAGAAGCAGCAATGAAACAAAGAAGTTTAAAATCTGCCTTCAAGAGCTTCTATTCTAGTGCAGGAAAATAGTGAGAGCTAAAAGATATTGAGTGTCATTATGTCCCAGGCACTGTCCTAGGGGCGTGTGTGTGTGTGTGTGTGTGTGTGTGTGTGTGTGTGTTTGTGTGTGCGCACGTAAACATATAGAGTGCCTCATTTAATACTTATATAATCCTTTGAGATAGGTGTTATTATTATTCTCATTTTGAAAACAAGGAGACTAATACACAGACAATAAATAGTTGGCCTGGAATTTGAACCCAGTTTGTAGCATTCCAGAGCCCATATTCTTGTCTACTTTACTCAACAAATGGAAGTGTACTAAAAACTGCCTTGAAGTGGCAGCACCAACAACATACTTGTTTGTTTTTTTGGATTTTCTTATCCATACAATGTGTTTTATTTTAAAACTCAGAAAAGGGGAAATAAGAAACTGCTGATGCCTAGTAAAACTAGAATAAAAACAACCACTTTGGACCAGGCGCAGTGGCTCATGCCTGTAATCCCAGCACATTGGGAGGCCAAGGTAGGCGGATCACTTGAGGCCAGGAGTTCAAGACCAGCCTGGCCAACATAGCAAAACCCATCTTTACTAAAAACACAAAAAATTAGCCAGATGTGGTAGCACATACCTGTATCCCAGCTAGTCGGGAGACTGAGGCATGAGAATCGCTTGAGCCCGGAAGGCAGAGGTTGCAGTGAGCCAAGATGGCACCACCGCATTCTAGCCTGGGTGATACAGGGAGACTCCGTCTCCAACATAAAACAACCAAACCAAACCAAACAAAAAAAGCAGTCACTTTGAGCTGGAACAGGCCTAAGAGGCAATACAGTGAAGAAGTAACAATTTAAGCAGAAGTCAGGAGTCAGGGCTGAGCTAGAACTGGTAGTGTGGTACTGTCTGTTTCCTCTTCTTCATGATGAGGAAGCTGGATGAATGCAGTTCTAAGATTCTTTCTTCTCCTTCTTTGATAGCAACCTTAATGAGCTGGCTGTTAAGATTCCAAAACCTTTATGAAATGTTGCCTTGCATTATATTTATCAGCCTGCATATGTATCTCCCCTGCTAGATAATAAGCCCTGTAGTAAGAGAATGTTCTTTTACACACCACTATATATCATATACACCATGCCATCTGGGGCATGTCTTACCACAGAGAATGGGCCTCTGTTTCTGAAGACCACCCTTGAAAAGGCTCCTTCAAGGTCACAGAAGGAATGAATAAAAGAGTTAAGATCTAGATGCAAGACGGTCCCATTCCAAAGCAGGTGCTTTCCATTCACACCTAATGACTCCGGAAAGAGCAATTGCTTAAATAGTATTCCTGCTGGGTCAGCGTATTGTTCCTTAAACCCTATTTCAAATATTTCTCTCTCAGCCACACACACTCACTCACAAGTTCAACACTGACTTTTCTAAATGCCCTAGACAGCATCTGTCACTTTGAAAATGGGGCCTCTTATGAGTAAGGTAGGTCCTGGTCAGACTCTTGATTCTCAGCTCAGAAGCACTGTGGAGATATACTTCAGAAGAGATAGAAAACAAGATTTTACCAATACTGATATTTTTATTTCTTTAGATGTATGGGAATTCATTGCATTGTACTTCACATGCCTTTACATCTTAATTGTTAAATATTTTTTTTTAAGGGAGGCATTGTTTTTTACCTGAAAGATCCTAGTTTCTTGGAAAATTTATGAAGTTTCAATTTCTTTTTTTGATGAAGTCTCGCTCTGTGGCCCAGGCTGAAGTGTAGTGGTACGATGTCAGCTCACTGCAACCTCTGCCTCCCGGGTTCAAGCGATTCTCTTGCCTCAGCCTCAGAGTAGCTGGGACTATAGGCACGTGCCACCATGCCCAGCTAATTTTTTTTTTTTTTTGTAGAGATGGAGCTTCACTATGTTGGTCAGGCTGGTCTCTGACTCCTGACCTTGTGATCTGCCTGCCTCAGCCTCCCAAAGTGCTGGGATTATAGGCGTGAGCCACCATGTCCCGCCTATAGTTTCAATTTCTTAGTAATACCCTAGTTCCCCACAAGTCTGTGAGGGTTGAGGTCCTAACAGAAAACACATATCACACTTGGAAATGGTAACTTAAGAGAGTTTAATAAAGGGGCTAACTAAAAAGGGGTGGGTTTCTATTTGGGAAGCTGAGGCAGGAGGATTGCTTGAGACCAAGAGGAGTTTCAGACCAGCCTGGGCAACACAGCAAGACCCACAGTTTCTACACACATTTTTTTTAATTAGTGGGGTGTAGTTGTGTGTACCTATAGTGCCAGCTACTTGGAAAGATGTCAGGGGAAGATCACTTGAACCCAGGAGTTCAGGGTTGCAGGGAGCTATGATCATGCCACTGCACCCCAGCCTCGGTGACACAGCATGACTCTGTCTCTAAAATTAAAAAAAAAAAAAATTAAAAGGGCTAGAAAGGATAAGGGAAATCAGCATGGGCATGGTATGGCACCTCAAGACTAACAACAGTGAGAGCCATTACTGCTCCTAGGGCAGAAGGAGCAAGAGTGGGGAGCACTTAGGGATACCTGGTGAGAGCTGTGGAGAGGCCTGGCAGAGAGGCATGTAGCCTCTATTTAGGAATGTGATGCCTGTAACCTGACTGGGGAGGGGAGGGGAGGGTTGAATATTATTCTTATCTCACCTTTTCAGCTCCTGCTGGTGCCTCCCATTGGCCTAACACAACCAAGAGCTGAAGGAGAGGGAGCGTGGGTGATACGTTTTGGCTGTGTCCCCACCCATATCTCACCTTGAATTGTAATAATCCCCATATGCCAAGGGGGGTGCCAGGTGGCGATAACTGGATAAATGGAGGTGGTTTTCCCAATACTGTTCTTATGATAGTGAATAAGTCTCACAAGATCTGATGGTTTTATAAATGGGAGTTCTCCTGCACAAGCTCTTCTGCCTGCAGCCATGTAAGGCATGACTTTGCTCCTCGTCTGCCTTCTGCCATGACTGTGAGGCCTCCCCGGCCATGTGGAACTGAGTCCATTAAATCTCTTTCCTTTATAAATTACCCAGTCTGGAGTATGTCTTGATTAGCAGTGTGAGAACAGACTAATATACTGGGTAATGCGACCTCCCAGGTGAGCCTCGCAGACTACAGAGCTGGAGAAGAGTGGAGCCTGGGTCTAAAGAGGCCAAGTGACTCTCCTGCTCAGAAGCCAGTGAATGGAGGTTGCATGACAACAGCCACCCGCTTCAGGAGTCAGATGTCAGAAAGGGGTTGGTAGAGGCTGACATGTGGCACACGGCATATCGAGCATTCCCAAAGTGAACAAGCATCCATTTGGCTAAAACAGGAAATCTCTTCAATATTGGATATATTCATTTTGCTTCTCATGAAGAGGAAAAGTCAATCAACAATATGCAGAGGAGAAAGAAGTAGATCAAGTGCTATAATTAGGAAGCATAGCGTAACCATAACATTCATGTACTGAACATATGAAAATTCAAATACATTGCAGGAATGGCAAAAAGGGAAAACAGAATGTGTTTAAGCAGCTCAGGAAATCCTGCCCACCATGCACTCCACAAGCTTATATATGAAAGTGAGCATGAGGGCGATGGCATTCATTCACTGTTCTCCCCAATCTCAGCTCCCTTGAGCCTCTCACAGTGTAAGCGTTTGCCACACAAAGCATGATTCTAGTGTGTATAGATGTGGTCACGTAGGTACTCTTGATTACAAAGTTTAGATTTATATTTATGTTAACATTTATGCATACGTGCAGGTTTGTTCATAGAAAAATCATGTGTACTATTCTTTAAAAGCAATTTAAGAAATTTTCAAGGCTCTTTTATGCTTTAGAGCTGTAATTAAACACTTTTTATAATCATAAAACTCTATGGAAAAAAATTTTGAGAAAAATTACCTATTTGTCTGTATTGTTTTCTGTTCACTGACTTTGAAAGCTCGTTCCTGCGTAAACTATCATCTACTGTAATCTCTTAACAACAAGGTGGAAATTGGGAAAGGAATCTATGGAAAGTCCATTGTGGAAATGGGGAGAGAATGAAAGGAGATTTCTTAGTAGAATAATGAATTGAATTCCTGAGAAAAATCTATTAAGCTTTTTTTGTTTCCATACATAACAATTTTTAGATGCTTAATAATGCCCTTGGGTCACAGATAAGTGGTTCTTAATTATACAAAGAAATAAAAATCTAGGTGATTATTTGCCATTCACTCATAAGAATCAAAGAAAGAACTTTAATACAGGATTGGTTTGAGCCCATCAGGAACCCTCTTGGAGTTAACTGGGGAACTCTGATCTCAAAGTAAACATAGACTAAGTTACAAATGATCCCCACACTTCAGGAGCTTAAACAATAAGAGCTATTTCTCAGGCACTCAGCAAGGGGAAGAGGGTGGCTCTGTTCTCCACCATCATTGTCCTCTCTCTAGGACTCAGGCTGATGGAGCCCCCACACTAGAAAACATTGTCCATCACGGTGGTAGAAAGGGGACTCTCACCCTAGTAATCTAATGCTTGAATTAGGAGCAGCACAAGACTCTACAACTCACAGCTCACTGGCCAGAACTGGTCACATGGCTCCAACTCAAGAGGGCCAAGAACAGCCATCCTATCATGCACCCAGAAGACTGCAGAACTGTAAACAGTCAGTGTGCAGCATTGCTGGCTACTGTATCAATACAATGACTTTTCCCATGTCCTGGGGACACAGACTGGGACCTGGGAATCTGAGAAGAGTGGAAGATGGGGATCTTCAGACTACTAGGTCAGCAAATCCAGAGAGATTTCAGCAGTTAAGTCTGAACCTGTGCCCACATGGTCAGGAGAATACCTTTTAGGACAGTAGTTCCCAATCTTTTTGGCACCAGGGACTGGTTTCATGGAAGACAATTTTTTGATGGATGGGTAGGGAGAAGAGGGTATGGTTTCAGGATGAAACTGTTCCACCTCAGATCATCAGGCATTCGCTTCTCGTAAGAAGGGTGCAACCTAGATCCCTCACATGTGCAGTTCACAATAGGGTTCTGCTCCTATGAGAATCTAATGTCACCACTAATCTAACAGGAGGCAGAGCCCAGGTGGTAACGTGAGTGATGGAGAGTGGGTATAAATACAGATGACATTTCTCTCACTCACCAGCCACTCACCTCCCACAGTGTGGCCTGTTTCCTAACAGGCCATGGACTGGTGCCAGTCCTCAGCCAGGGGGTTGGGGACCCCAGTTTTAGAAGACTGGAAATGTGGAAGTGTGGTTAAAGATGTCACTTGCCAACATTTCAGTGTTTTAGAGTGATAGTTAAACATTTTAGATCATAAAATCCTTTGGAAAAAAAAATTTGGAGAATGGATCACCAATGTATATTCACATATCTATAAATTCCATCCATGTACCTACTATGCTAATACATTATGTAGCTTACTAAACATACAAAAAATAGACATTGAAAAGATGAGAAAAACAAGACTGGACAAAGTGGCTTACTCCTGTAATCCCAGCATTTTGGGAGGCTGAGGCGGGTGGATCACCTGAGGTCAGCAGTTGGAGACTAGCTTGACCAATATGGTGAAACCCCATCTCTACTAAAGAAAAGAAATGCAAAAATTAGATGGGCATGGTGGCATGCACCTGTAGTCCCAGCTACTTAGAGGCTGAGACAGGAGAATTGCCTAAACCTGGGAGGCAGAGGTGCAGTGAGCCGAGATCACGCCACTGCACTCCAGCCTGGATGACAGAGTAAGATTCCGTCTCAAAAAAATAAAAATTTAAAAAAAAAGAAAAAATGAGAAAAATATACGTATGCTCTGCTATGTTTCCCAACCAATCTCACACTTTCCCTGGGATGTCTGTACCCTGTTTTGGAGAACCTCTCTTTTAAATGACCACAAGGTTTAAGTCCCATTCTCAGGAACAAGAGATCAATAAGAAAGGGATATGTACGTATAGCAAAGACCTGGAACCAACCCAAATGCCCAGTGAAGATAGACTGGACAAGGAAAATGTGGCACCTATGCACCATGGAATACTACACAGCCACAAAAAACGATGAGTTCGTGTCCTTTGTAGGGACATGGATGAATCTGGAAACCATCATTGTTAGCAAACTGACATAAGAACAGAAAATCAAACACCACATGTTCTCACTCATAAGCAGGTGTTGAACAATGAGAACACATGGACACAGGGAGCGGAGCATCACACACGGGGGTCTGTTGAGGAGGGCCAGGGGAGGGACAGCAGAGGGGTGGGGAGGTTGGGGAGGGATAACATGGGGAGAAATGCCAGATACAGGTGATCAGGGGATGGTGGCAGCAAACCACAATGCCATGCGTGTACCTATGCAACAATCCTGCATGTTTTGCACACGTACCACAGAACCTAAAACACAATTTAAAAAAATAAATTAATTTTAAAAAATAAAAATAAATAAATGTTTCTAGAAATATGTACTATGTACCCATTTAACTTAAAAACATAAAACATTCATTTTAGAAAAACTTCAATATATCCCCTTCTGATCAAGTGCACATAAAATTATCTGTAATCCCAGATATAACCACAAAGTTGTAAGTGTTAATATCTTTGTACATTCCCTTTTTCTCTGCACAGCTATCCATATAGGTATATATCTTTAAAAAGAAATTATAATGGACAAAGTGCTTTGTAATCTCTTTTTCCCACAGAACATATTCTGAACAATATATTACATATTCCTCTACACGATTTTTATAAGTTTTATCATTTTCCTTATTTCAGTGGTAATATATGTTCATTGTGAAATCTTATTAAATGTGTATAAGCAAAGAGAAAAAATAAAAATTACCCACTTTCCATTACCCAGACATAGCCACTTTTAATATTTTGCTGTTAATTTTTTTTTTTTTTGGTCCAGTTTCTTTTCAATGCACTCACAGTTTTCCATTAATGGGATTACACTGTTCATACTCTTCTGAAACCTGTGTTATCATTTTATATGTATTGTGAACACCTTTCCTTGTCATAAAATGCTGTTCTACAACACCATTTGAGTAACTCTATATGACAGTGCTTCCAAAACTGATGATCTCTAAATATTATTATAAAACATTCTAATAGGCACATTGAGAAAAATATGTTTCATTTTAAAATAAGTTAGGAAAATGCTGCCTTTTGAACCATTATCATGCACATTAGCTATTAAAGTCTAAAAATCCTACAACTAAAAAAGATTGACTTTGTTTAGCATGGGGTTTCTCAAATTTATTTGAGCATAATTTACTTTTTTGAGACACTTCAAATGACATCCTGCAGAGGCATGTTAATTACTGTATATTCCAGTCCTGTCTTTATAACATTTAAGTTGCCATAATTTTTACCTACAAATATCAGCATTGCAATGAATATTCTTGTCTCTCTGTCTTACACCCTTCACATATATATATTATATATTGTATTTATATTACATTTTTAATATTTATTATATATTACATATAATTCATATATATTATTATTTTACTTTAAGTTCTGGGATACCTGTGCAGAATGTGCAGGTTTGTCACATAGGTATACATGTGGCATGGTGGTTTGCTGCACCCATCAACCTGTCATATAGGTTTTAAGCCCCACATGCATTAGGTATTTGTCCTAATGCTCTCCCTCTCCTTTCCCCCCACCTGTAGACAGGCCCTGGTGTGTGATGTTCCCCTCCCTGTGTCCACGTGTTCCCACTGTTCAACTCCCACTTATGAATGAGAACATGCGGTGTTTGGTTTTCTGTTCCTGTGTTAGTTTGCTGAGAATGATGGTTTCCAGCTTCATCCATGTCCCTGAAAAGGACATAAACTCAATTCTTTCATATGGCTGCACAGTATTCTATACACCTACGTATATTTTAAGATAAATTTAATAAAAAGGAATTGTCAACTTAAAGATGAATATAGATTTTGAAGCTTTCTCGCCTAACAAACTGCTTTCCAGAAATGTTAAACTTATTTATACTTCTACTGGGAGTGCATAAGAATACTCATTTTCACACAACCATGCCAGCACTGGGTATTATTATTTTAAAAGTAAGTAAACACATAAAAAACTGGTCTTCCTATTTCAAAAGCAATTAATGTTTGTTGTATAAATTTTTTAAGTTAATATACAAAAAAACAGAAAAATCATTCATAATCCCACAAATCAAACATAATAACTACCTACATGGGAGGCAGTATATGATCATAGATGTTCTATTATTTTTTAAAACATGTAATTATGCAAGTTCTATATATCATGCCATTTTACACTTAATATTATATTTTTTAATATTATTGCTTCAATTTGCTTTTTTTTTTTTTTTTTTTTTTGAGACAGGGTCTTGCTCTGTCACCCACCCTGGAATGGTGCAGCAGTGGCACAATCTCTGCTCACTGCAACCTCCACCTCCTGGATTCAAGCTATTCTTGTGCCTCAGCCTCTCCAGTAGCTGGGATTACAGGTACACACCACCACACTCAGCTAATTTTTGTATTTTTAGTAGAGATAGGGTTTCATCATGTTAGCCAAGGTGGTCTCAAACTCCTGACCTCAAGCTATCTGCCTGCCTCGGCCTCCCAAAGTGCTGGGATTACAGGCGTGAGCCACTGCACCCGGCCTGCATTTGTTTTAATTATAGCAAAGACTGAGCAGTTTCTCAGTGGTTGTTTTAAGGCAATTGTTTATGCATGTCTTATGCTCATTTTTCTGTTGAAGTCTTTGTATTTTTCTTATAGTTTCGAGGATGCTTCCTATGCATTAAGGAACTTAGCTATTTTTCATGTATTATGCAAATATTTTCCCAAATTACTGATTTCTTTTTAATTTTACTTATGTGATTCTTTTACATACTAAATTTCTGATTGTTTTCTAGTTAGATCTGTACAAGTTTTTTTTGTCTTTTGGTGTTGGTCTTTCATGTAAAGATTAGAAATTCCTCCTATACTTCAAGATTATATTATTTTCTTTCACTGTTGATAGTTTTCTAAAAATATTTACATCTCCCATCCAGCAGAAGAAACAGAAACCAGGTGCCATACCCAAGAAGATGGGCTCCATGCATGCAATTTCATTCATATTCAAATCTCCTCCATATGTTTTAAGCTATCGGGCTATGTGCAAACTTCCCTCAAATCCTATCCCAGTCTTCTCTCCCTTGTGTGGTCACCAGAATGTTAAAAGTATGCCATGCCTTGGCCAGGTGCGGTGGCTTATGCCTGTAATCCCAGCATTTTGGGAGGCTGAGGCATGTGGATCACTTGAGTTCAGGAGTTTAAGTCCAGCTTGGTCAACATGGTGAAACCCTGTCTCTATTAAAAATACAAAAATTACTCAGGAGTGGTTGCAGGCACCTATAATCTCAGCTACTCGGGAGGCTGAGGCAGGAGAATCACCTGAACCCAGGAGGCAGAGGTTGCAGTGAGTTGAGATCTCACCACTACACTCCAGCCTGGGTAACAGAGTGAGAAACCGTCTCAAAAACAACAACAACAAAAAAAGTATGCCATGTCTTCCTCTTTGACATGTCTGCATGCAAATTGTGGCATGTTCTTTTTGCCAGCAACTTCTGTCCATCTAACTCTGTTGATTGAAACTAGTTTATTTCCGATGAAAAACTATTATAATTATTCTCAAGAACATACACCCATTATAAAAATTTCTTACCAAATATCTTTTCCTATTCTTATTATTCAATCTAATACATTTCCTTACTCTGTTAAAATAGATTTGTGCTGATTAGTACTACCCATCAAATAACATCTGATATAGCAAAGATAGTTTGTGGGGAAATTGTCAGAAGCCTTGGAAGGGAGGAAGAATGGCAAGTTTAGCTTTAAATGGAAAGGTATGCTGGTTTGAGTTTGCTTTTGTTTTGTTTCGTTTTTTTTTTTTTTTTAAAGAATTCTGGGGAAGATAATTGAAGAATGGAAGATAAGACACAATAAAAATATAATAATAACAAAGCCCTTTCTTCAAAGAGCCAAACCAAAATAGATGGAAACCATGAAAGAACAACATAAATTATAATTGGAAAAATACAGAAATGAGATGATTGGACTAAAGGAAAATCTTATTAGAAAGTTGATAGACTTAGATAGGAATAAAACAAGAGTTTGAAATTTAAAAAAAAAATCATCTCAGAAGTGAAGTCTAAGAAGAAACATGAGTCAAAATTGTATGTGAATTTATTATTTGACTCAGCAATCCCATTTCTAGGAATTTATTTCAAATATACACAGACAAAAGCATGAAAAGGACATAACACAAACCTATTCACTGCAGCATCATTTGTAATAGAAAAAAAAACTGGAAAAAAAACCCAGATGCCCAACAGTAGGGGGTTGGGTTCCATAACAAAGATACATCTACACGAAGTGAAATACTATGAAGCTCCAGAAAAAATATAAAATATCTATACATACTGCTATGTGATTATCTCTAGGATATATTGTTAAGCAAAACAAAAACAAATTGTGTGTGTGTGTGCATGCATGCATGCGTGTGTGTGTGCATGTGTGTATGTAAGTATAAAGCAAAACCCATTGTTTAAACAGAGAGAAGAGAATGGAGGAGACAGGAGTAGAAACTAGACCTCTCTAAATATACAATGATCTGTAGATTTGACTTTGAAACCATGTATTTTTAAAAAAAGCAATCTCTACAATAAATTTGAATATAGATGAAAGAAGATTCGACATTAGCTGTTCATTGTTGAAACTATATAATAGGTACATGAGATTTTTATAAATTTTTTGTATGTATTTGGGGAAAAGTTTACAATAAAGAGCATTTGTTTTAAGACGCTATCGTGGCCAGACCACCTAGTTCTGCCCAAAAACCATCTCTTTTCCCCATTACGACCTAAAGGAATATGTATGCACAGAAAAATGAGCAGAAAATGCAAGGAAAATAGCATTCCATTGTTTGATCTGGCTTTGATCCTAATTCTCAATGCAGAAGTTGGGTAAAACTAGCCGTACCATATGGCTTAGAAGGCTGGAGCCGTAAGGGGCTCTCTTTCTCTCCCTGCATATCTGATGCTACCTCTGCACAGAATGTCCAATCCACTACAGCCTAAGGAAAGAATTTTCATTTCCCAAGACTCCATGTGCTATAAAGCACATCCAAATCCATTTTCTGAAATCTATCTTGCCTGAGAAGGAATGGGAATAGAATTGGAGAGAAAGGGAGTAGGGTGAGCAGAGAAGAGCTTTGAATCCTTTGCATTTTTTAAACTCCTAACACTCAAATCTTCCTCTAAGCTTTGCTTCTGCTACAGAGCCCAAAAGTGTGGTTGGAATTCAGGATCAACTCTTTCTTTGCTGCTATGCCCCACCCCTAAAGGTTTTATATCATAGCTTCACGATACTTCATTCTGTTTTTCCCATTTGCAACTTAATTTCTTGAAATTCTTCAAAGTTTTTTAACCTACGCATATACTCCTTTTCTGGTTTCCAGTATGATTAGGGTTTTTCATTTTTTTTAAATGAACATTTTGGGGCCGGGTGCAGTGGCTCACACCTGTAATCCCAGCACTTTGGGAGGCCAAGGCAGGCAGATCATGAAGTCAGGAGATCCAGACCATCCTGACTAACACGGTGAAATCATCTCTACTAAAGTACAAAAATTAGCCGGGTGTGGTGGCATGCACCTATACTCCCAGCTACTTGGAAGGCTGAGGCAAGACAATCACTTGAACCCAGGAAGCAGAGGTTGCAGTGAGCGAAAATCACACCACCACACTCCAGCCTGGTGACACAGCGAGACTCTCTCTCAAAAAAAAAAAAAGGAAAAATTCAATAGCACATCCAAATATACTATGGTACACTATTTTGGAAAGAGGGAAATTAGGTATGACTAGTTGCTAAGGACGCCATAGCAATGGACTGCAGACAGAGTAGTTTAAGGAACAGAAATGTATTTGCTCACTGATCTGGAGACTAAAAGCTAGAGATTAAAGTGTTGGCAGGGTTGGTTTCTTCTGAGGGCACTCTCCGTGGCTTGTAGATGGCCTTCTTCTCCCTTTGTCTTCAGATGATCTTCTCCCCATGTGTATTTGTGTCCAAATTTCCTCTTCTTATAAGGACATAAATCGTATTGGATTTGGGTCCACCCCGAAGACCCCATCTTAATTTAACTACCTCTTCAATGAGCTTATCTCTGCATCAAGTCACATTCTGAGGTATTGGGGTTAAGACTTCAACATTATGAATTGGTTGAAAAGAGAGGACACAATTTGGCTCATGACAGATGTCTTGGCTGCAATTACTAGCTTGGATCAGATGGCTTCAGAGATTGTGTGAAATGGGAGTGACTTGAGTACACTGAAATGAACTTGAGAAAAAGCCAATAAAGAATAAATTCAAGAAAGAGTGGAATGTTTGATGGAAGGAGGTGGTAGGAAATGAGATTTAGAGTACAGATCAGGAAATTAACCATGTGACAAAAGAGGGAAAGGAACAAAGGTTGAAAAAGGATACAGAATCTTTTGTATCTTTTTATGGCAGGAAGTCAAGAAATCTCTTGCTTGATGGCTCCTATTTTCTCTGTGAATTGAGAGGCAAGATCCCCAGGTAAAAGTGATGAGGAAGAATTAAAGAGATTAGAAATAGTCCAGAATAAATTGCCATGGAGAATGAATGAGAGACATATAAAGATTGCTACACCACAGAAATGGTCCTGAGAAAACCAGTAGGAAAAATACTTGATCGTCCCATATAAATGTTTTTCAAATTCCTGATAGATGAAAGAGTTAGATGTTTTACAAATATACACAAAAATGTAAATATGTGTACATAAGAATAGTTGTCTGACCTTGGGAAAGAGATATTTCTAAGCATAATTATATTTTTAAGAAAACAAGGAAAAATATTAACACTTTTGACTACATGAAAATAAATATTTAATATCACTAATAGTTTAAAAAGTCACCAAAGTACTAATTAGAAACTTTTTTCCTCTATAAAATGATAAAAGTTAAAGAACGATAACATCTAGTGTTTGCAAGGATATGATCAAATATGGGTTGCCACAGCAATTGAGAATATAAAAGCTTATACCACATTTCTAGATCCCAACTTGGCAATACCTATCAAGAATGTCTAAAGATCACTGGACTTAGTCCTTCTATTTCTAGAAAACTAAACTAAAGAAATAATCAGAAGTATGCACAGAGATTATGGTGTGAGAAAATTCACTGGTAAATCATTTGTAATATCAAAAAAATGGCAAAAACTTTTTGCATTTTATTTTGCAAAAAAATTTTATGCACACCTTGCAACTGGTTAAATAAATTTTGATGCATCACACTGTGGGATACTGTGTAGTTATTAAAAACATATTGTAAAAGGAAAATCAATGGCATGAAAAAATGCTTGCAATGTAATGTTGGGTTAGCAATGAGTGAGGCGTTGTATACAGGAAAGATACCAAGTGCTACAAGCCTTAAATGAGAGGACCTGGGCCAGCTCAGAAGTCAGGATAGAGGAAACAGTAGAATATAAGGAATGGTTTCGGATTCTGGAGCCTAAGTCTGCTACAATCTCTGGGCACATAAAGGGTCAAGGAATAAAAGAAACAAACACAGGAAATTTCACTGATTATGTCTTAAATACTCCTCTACCTTTTGAAAATCCATTCTATGTTCAGGGAATTTTCCACATTATAAAACTTTTCTTCCCAATCCAGAAGCCTGGAACTAACTTTCCCAGCCTCCCTTGCAATGATGGCACAGACATGTGACCTAGGCTCTGCCAATCATACAGACTCTCCTGAGATTTTAGTTTGAATGACAGCAACCTGGGGAGCAGATGCCTGGGGAGCAGATGAGAATATCCAGGGATGCATTGGAGGTGGGAGAGGCTGTTAGCATCTGCACTGAGCAGCAACAGCATTAGCTTTTCACTGGAGCAGTCTCACAAAGTGGAGACTTTGTTCCTGGCTGTCTCCAAATTTGACTCAGCCCCCTTGAAGACTCCATGAAGGAGACCTGATATCCTATTTAAAAGATCTCTTTTCTGCTCGAACTACCTCAAGTGAGTTAATTCAGTTGTTTGCAACCAAGTACATTGACTGGTTCAGACTTTGCTATAGCTGCAATGCCCACTATATGCTCAAAACTTTAAATACATTTATCTCATGGTATCCTCCCAACCATCCTGGCTCCTCAACCAGTAAGTGGAAGAGCTGAGAATAAATCCCCAGATCGGTGAGAACCTGAAACCCACTCTTTACTCATAGGAAGTTTCTATTCTTCTGCAACCCTTTATTTTCTATCTGCAGAATGAGTACTTTGGGCTAGAAAGATCTCTGAGTTGCTTTTAATTTTAAGTAAGTGTATAGCTCCACGTCCCAGGAGATTTTGTCCCATCACTGTAAAGAATTCAAGAAATCTCTCTTGGCTATCTAACCTGATGCCCAGTTTTTTACCATCCTAAGGAAACACCAGTGGAATGAGATCGGGGAGAGCCCTGCAGGTGACCCAGGAGCTTGACCACAAAGCCCATCAGTATTTCCCAGTACTGGACAGACTCCACAGTTACTCTCACTAACCCTGTGTGCATATTCCACCTCACAAACACTTTCCAGATGAGCTTCCAGGGCTGGCTTTGACAAACAAACTGAAATAGAGGATTCCAACGTAAAAAGTATAGAATTAGCATCGGGAAAACAGGCTATTCTCCCAACTCTGTTACTTACTAGATGACCCTAGGCAAGCCATTTGATCTCTGCAATCCTCCGTGTCCTTCACTGAAAAACTGAGCATGGTGGTGCAGACCAAATGAGATAATACAAGTGGAAGTGATTTGAAAATTGAGAAGCATTGTACAAATGTGAGGGGCTATCATTAATTTAGAGAGGAATCAAAGAATCTAAAACTGTCTTGCATTTGAATAGTGTTTCTTATTTTGCAGCATGCTTTTCTCATTTTTGTCTTCACAGCCACCATGTGAGAAAGTAGGGCAGTTATTATTATCTCCATTTTTACAGATGAGGAACCAGAAGGAAAAGTGACAAAGCCAACCCTAGAAGCCAGGCATCCTGATTTCCAACCCCATATTCACTCCTGTATATTTGCAGGTAATTTGTCCCTACCCACTGTGCAGATGACATAGACAAGACATTAGAATACAGCTGTCAGTCATAAGGCTGAAAGCTGTCTGCAGGATTTGAGCTCATTGGAAGATATTTGGCTTGTGATGCTCATTTTGGACTAACAAGGGGGATTTCTAGGAAAAAAAATAGAGAGTTACAGAGTTTCTCAATTGCAATGGAGGGTAGGTTAAAAACCAGAAATAGATAACTGTTAAACGCTGAAAGAGATCCAGTGCACATTTTTAGAGCATGTGCCCCAATCCCATCATCCTTTTTCTGCCATCCTACAACTCGAGTTAGCATCAGCTGTGACATCTGCACTCTGCATATCAACAGTGGCAGCATTAGGCTGTCCCTGGAGGTGTCCTGCAGAAAATTAATATCTAAGTAGGATGCTCAGGTTGAGGTTCACAAACAAATTTGTTTTTATCATCGCTATTGTAACAATTATGAAGAGTAAATTTCAGGTGCTTTGGCTTTTAAAGAGCACTTCTGCACCTGATGAGGTTTCAGAGTAAGCCTAGAAGGTAGATTGATACCATTCTTATGAATGAAGACACAACTAATGAGGTTTTATCATTTGAATCATGAACGAACCCAATCATCCTGGTATGTCACTGTGATAGATTGGATTATTGTCCAGCATATACTCTTGAGACAGAACAGACTTCAGGCTTGGTCATTTGTTTCCTTTACCCGACAAAGTGTGTGTGCCAGTTCCAAGCCAAGCCCTGAAGAGGCACCGTGTATTTCCACATACCCTCTTTCTGCAAAGTGACCTACCACAAGAGGAGATGCCCAAGAAACTGGCTACTCCAAACGGAATGAGGACACTTGCAGAAAGCCTGAACTCAGACTCCATCCTGCTGCTCAAAGCATGGATCCCTACCATGGCCAAATTGCACCCAAACCATAGACCTGTAAGCAAGAAATACATGCTGGATATTTTAAGCTTCTGCTTTAGAGATAGTTTGTTATGCAAAATACTGCTGCAAATAATTGACTGATGCAGTCGCTTTCATCAGAAAAAATGATTGTAAATTATAGGGCCTATTTGTTTTGTTTTAAGATTCTTGATTTTTCGTGGGTGGCAGGTAAGAATTTCTCTACAATATATGAAGCAAGAAATGTTCTATTTATTTATCTCCCTGATGACATGTTCAATATCCCTCAGTACTAGACTCCCTTTACAATATATGATCTCATAAAAAATCCTGGGCATATGTATCTCCAGACAAATGGAGGAGGGGCCAGGGCAGGGGGGTCCCTATTTTTGTTATTGCCCCTTCACTACTCTAGAATTTCATCATAGTCATTGCTACTGTAGGCAAGTTCACAAATCACACTGATGAAATGGAGATTTTACGTTTTACTGCTTGATGCTAACCAAGATTTGACCAGGTTAGGCCAAGTTGAGAGTCCTTAGATGATAATGAGTCTGACATTAGGAATAATTTGGACCAGCTCTGGTGGCTCATGCCCATAATCTCAATACATTGGGAGGTCAAGGTGGGTAGATCACTTGAGCCCTGGAGTTTGAGAACAGCCCAGGCAATACAGCAAAGCCACATCTCTACAAAAATTAGCCGGGCACGGTGGCTGTTACCTGTGGTCCCAGCTATTCAGAAGGCTAAAGTGGAAGGATAACCTGAGTCCAGGGAGGTTGAGGCTGCAGTGAACTATGATCATACCACTGCACTCCAGCCTAGGTGACAGAGTGAGACCCTGTCTCAAAAAAACAAACAAAAAAAGAATAGTTTGGGCCAGGCACGGTGGCTCACACCTGTAATCCCAGCACATTGGGAGGCTGAGACAGGTGGAGCACTTGAGGTCATGAATTTGAGACCAGCCTGGTCAACATGGTGAAATCCTATCTCTACTAAAAATACAAAAATTAGTATGGCATGATGGTATATTCCTGTAATCCCAGCTATTCGGAGGCTGCAGCAAAAGAATCACTTGAACCCAGGAGGCAGAAGTTGCAGTGAGCCCAGATTTCACTACTGCACTTCATCCTGGGCAACAGAGCAAGACTGTGTCAAAAAAAAAAAAAAAAAAAAGGAAGAGTTTGTTGGCCATATAGTTCACAGAGTTTATACTGGGTCTAGATGATCTCAGGAATTCAAAGTCAGCTATCTGTTTCTCCATTTATTCAAGACGACTTGTATGCCTCTCTGAAAAAAAGTTTTGGCCTTTTTTTTTTTTTTTTTTTTTTTTGAGACAGAGTCTTGCTCTGTCACCCAGACTGGAGTGCAGTGGCACTGTCTGGGCTCACTGTAACCTCTGCCGCCCAGATTCAAGCGATTCTCCCACCTCAGCCTCCTGAGTAGCTGGGATCACAGGCACATGCCACCATGCCTGGCTAATTTTTGTATCTTTAGTAGAGATGGGGTTTCAGCATCTTGGCCAGGCTGGTCTTGAACTCCTGACCTTGTAATCCATCCACCTCAGCCTCCCAAAGTGCTGGGATTACAGGCATGAACCACCGCACCCGGCATCTTCAAGATCTATTTCTAATAGTGCCTTAGAATTGTGTCCAAGATGCTAATTTTGTGCCCCACAGCACCTCCTTTTCCCTACCCTGCACCTAGCCCAGGTCTTTAATCCCGCCCCTTATGTACTCCACTCCTTCCCCAAGAACAGCTTGTCACACCTTCCTTGTGCAAACTCTGTACCCTTCCTCATTATAGCACTGATTGCACTGGGTTGTTTTTCTCTTAGAACAGAGACTATGCTTTATCATCTTTGTAACACCAGCACCATGATTGGCATCGTGTGTTTGATGAATAATAGTAAAATCATACCCAATCTATACTAGCATTTCCTTGGTTCCAGGCAGGATTTTATGCACTTTATGCAACTCAACTTTTGAGTTCACTTATTTAGCCCTCACAACAAACCTATACAGATATTACTACCTCAATTTTCATAGATAAAGAATAGACTAAAAGGTGCTAGGTAAATCGCACATCACACAATGACAGTGGGAAAATTTGGGATTTGAATCTGGGTTCTTCTGATGCAGAACCCTGCGTGGATAACTGAACAACATGACTATTCTCGTTATATTACACTGGATCAGAATCAAGGAGCAAAAGACTGCTTCTCTTATGTTATTCGGAATCTGAGACAATCACTACAGAAATTTCTGTCTCAAGGGCAGGGAGGCTGTATGAGCTGGGATGATATTGTCGCCTATTATGCTGGTGAACAAAGTCTTCAAACAGTGACTCCTTGTCCAGTGTCCAAAGGCTTCATTACGGGGAGAGATGAACCTAAGTGCTGGTCTCAATCTGCAAATGTAAAAACAAAAGGTCCGAGCATTGCTTTAGACAGCATTGACTGAGGACAATTATTGTCCAGAGGGATTTGAATCCTACTGATAATCCAGCCAGAAAATTCTGCCTTGTTGGCTGGATCATTTGCTGGTCAGAGATTATAGACACAACATTCTCCTCTGTCAGCCCAAATCCATCAGCCATGAGCAGGAGCACTGGCAGCCAGTGTGGCTGCTTCCCCTTCCGCAATGTTAACTTCTTGCACAGGACAACTCCCTGTGCTTTTACGTTCTCTGCTATTCACAGTGTGTACCTGAAAACAGAGAGTTGTTTCCTAGGTCAAAAAATATTCTTCATCACCATACCAGTGGGAAACTGATGCCAAGCCAGGAGTCTCAAATCCAAATGCTTGTCACATAAATGAGTGAACTTGGCTGGGTGGGGAATAGGGTAAACTATAGGCTACATGCTTTATTCATCATACCTTTTTATTTTCTGTTTTTCTGATGCTTTCACAGCTAGGGTCTTGCTGACCCCGGAAAGACCATCTCTCCCAGGTATTGTCAATTCCTAGAGATAGTAAATGACTCACCTGTGAGTTCCTTTTACATGCAAATTAACCAATCCAGAGTCCATATCCCCAAATGTTTCCATTGTACCACAAACACCAGATTCTTTCACTCTGGGCCACTATTCCCTGCCCTGATCACCCTAGAGTCAAGTACCTCACAACCTGGGACAACTCCTACACCCCAAAGTCCATTGAAAATATTCCCACTAGCCAATCTTAAACCTGCTTACCCTGCCCTGCCTCACCTTTGACCAAGGAAACCACAACAAAAGTTCTTGCCCAAATTTTCCCTCACTCTCTCTACCTCCTGCCCAACCCTAGTGCCCCTGGACTCAAGCAATCCTCCAGCCTGAGCCTCCAAGTAGCTGTGACTACAGGTACACATCATGCTCAGCCACAAACTGCGTTTTCAATAGCAATCATCCCCAATCTGTTGACCTTACCCTATGTGAATAATAATAATCAAAATCTACATTTAAAAACATGTGCCCACATAGGCCAGGCACAGTGGTTCACGCCCATAATCTCAGCACTTTGGGAGGCCGAGGCAGGCGGACCGCCTGAGGTCGGGAGATCGAGACCAGCCTGACCAACATGGAGAAAGCCCGTCTCTATTAAAAATACAAAATTAGCCAGGTGTGGTGGCGCATGCCTGTAATCCCAGCTATACGGGAGGCTGAGGAAGGAGAATTACTTGAACTCGGGTGGCGGAGGTTGCCATGAGCCAAGATCATGCCATTGGACTCCAGCCTGAGCAACAAGAGCAAAAGTCCACCTCAAAAAAAAAAAAAAAGCCCACTTAGAGGGAAGGGTCCCTACTCATTTCTTGCTTATTGCCAGCCACAAACCAGCCCAATAATACATTCTGATATTTTTTTCTTTTTCTTTCTTTTTTTTTTTTTGAGACAAAGTCTTTCTGTAGCACAGGCTGGAGTGCAGTGGCATGATCTCTGCTCACTGCAACCTCTGCCTCCTGGGTTCAAGTGATTCTCCTGCCTCAGTCTCCCGAGTAGCTGGGATTACAGGCGCCCGCCACAACGCCCGGCTAATTTTTGTATTTTTGTGAAGATGGGGTTTCACTGCGTTGGCCAGGATGGTCTCAAACTCCTGACCTCAGATGATCCACCTGCCCCGGCCTCCCAACGTGTTGAGATTACAGGTGTGAACCACCGTGCCCGGCCTGTGATTTTTTTTTTTAATATATATTTTTTATTGCATTTTAGGTTTTGGGGTACATGTGAAGAACATGCAAGACTGTTGCATAGGTACACACATGGCAGTGTGATTTGCTGCCTTACTCCCCATCACCTATATCTGGCATTTCTCCCCATGCTCTCTCTCCCCAACTCCCCACCCCCGGCTGTCCCTCCCCTTTTTCCCCCCCGACAGACCTCAGTGTGTGATGCTCCCCTTGAACAATGAGAACACCGGCCTGTGATTTTTTTAAGAGAAGCTAGAAGCCTGGATTTTATTTATCTCTGAAAGTTTAATGTTGATAGGTAACTCAGATTTAAAATGCTGTGTTGTTCATGTATATACCCAAACACTGGAGAGGTAAGGAAAAAGAAATAGAAAATGGAAATGGAAAAGCCAATCAGACTTGCAGCAGAATATCATCTATGGTTTTCCATCCCTGCCCTACTGAAATTGGCCAGACTAGCATAAACACATAGTTCTAGGTCTGAGGAATGATGTCTTTGATCAGTACAAAAGGAAACACTTTTCAAGTTTTCTAACCTGACTCCCAGTCAGAAATATATTTTCCATTACAACATACACATTTTCATATTTCTCTACCTGAAATAAAAATGTTAACGTTACTATATGTAATGTACTTTGACATTTTCTGTTCTATTTTATTCCATTTAATTTTTTAATGACTGCTAGTCATTACTACTGTATTTATGTTACAACCTGTCAGTGGATCTCAAGCCACAGATTGGAAAAAAAAAAACACCAATTCAGAGATTAGTGGCATCGGTCCATTATATTACTGATAAGGAAACAGAGATTCACAGAGTACTGCGAGTTGTCCATTATTACACAAGGGAAATGTCAAAGCCAAACCTAAAGCTAATTATCAAGTCAAGACCATTTCCCTAATATCCTTATATCCCTAAATGCATAGTGTACACATGTATAGGTAAGGGTTCAGTAAAGAAGTAGGCCACTAGCATACATACACATATGTATATATGTGTATCTGCCATACATGTATGTATAGGTGTGGGGTATGTATATATAATATATATAAATTTGTTATAGAGATTTGACTTTACACAGGCTAAAGTTAAGAAGTTAAGTAGTTTCTGAAAGGCTATTGACTTCATATCTGATGCTGGAGCTTGAAGTTCACAAAGAACAGAAATAAGCTAGGGCCCATGAGAACAGACAGCAGCCGTATCTGTTCCTGTCATTGCTGACCTCAGTCATGTAGATGTCCTAGAGAAGATAAAGGGGCGCTTTGTCATGGATTAATAGCACACATGTGGCCCCGGAGTCAGAGAAGTTGAAGGAGGAGCCAGAAGAAGGCCCTGACACTGCCTCGAGCCAAGGAGCTGTACCAGCAGACCTGCAAAGCCGCTGCTACTTCACTTCAGACTCCAAATCTCCCACAGCAATCTCTCTGTAGCCCACGCTTTCTTTAGCCATTTAGAAAGCACGCTCATAGTTCAGTTTTTAAAAACTGAGTATCTATGGCTTCAATTTATTATTATTATTATTATTATTATTATTATTATTATTATTGAGGCGGAATCTAGCTCTGTCGCCCAGGCTGGAATGCAGTGGCACAATCTCAGCTCACTGCAAACTCTGTCTCCTGGGTTCAAGCGATTCTCCTGCCTCAGCCTCCCAAGTAGCTGGGATTACAGGCACACAACACCACACAAGGTTAATTTTTCTATTTTTAGTACAGACAGGTTTTGCCATGTTGGTCAGTCTGATCTCGAACTCCTGATCTCAAGTGATCCTCCCGCCTCAGACTCCCAAAGTGCTGGGATTACAGGCATGAGCAACTGTGCCCAGCCTTACTGCTTCAATTATTAAAATCAAGAATACAGAGTATCTGTAGATGAGAAAAAATAAGGTCGGGCATGGTGGCTCATGCCTATAATCCCAGAACTTTGGGAGGCCAAGGAGGATGATCACCTGAGGTCAGGAGTTCGAAAGCAGCCTGGCCAACATGGTGACACCCTGTCCCTATTAAAAATACAAACATTAGCTGGGCATGATGGTGTGTGCCTGTAATCTCAGCTACTCAAGAGGCTGAGACAGGAGAATTGCTTGAACCCAGGGGGCGGAGGTTGCAGGAGCTGAGATTGCACCACTGCACTCTAGCCTGGGCTATAAAGTTAGACTCTGTCTCAAAAAAAAAAAAAAAAAAAAAAGATAGCTTGATGGTTTTTCCAGTTCTGTTAATGTGGTTTTTTGCTTAGAATTGTTCTTAAGCTACCTATGACCCTCTTCACAGAACTGGAAAACCACCTTAAACTTCATATGGAACCAAAAGAGAGCCCATATAGCCAAGACAATTCTAAGCAAAGAGAACAAAGCTGGAGGCATCATGCTACCTGATTTCAAACTATACTACAAGGCCATAGTAATCAAAACAGCATGGTACTGGTACCAAACCAGACATATAGACCAATGGAACAGAACAGAGGCCTCAGAGGAAATGCCACACATCTACAACCATTCAATCTTTAACAAACATGACAAAAACAAGTAATGGGGAAAGGATTCCCTGTTTAATAAATGGTGTTGGGAAAACTGGGTAGCCATGTGCAGAAAGCAGAAACTGGACCCCTTTCTGACACCTTACACTAAAATCAACTCTAGATGGATTAAAGACTTAAACATAAGGCCTAACACCATAAAAATCCTAGAAAGAAACCGAGGCAAAACCATTCAGGACATAGGCATAGGCAAGGACTTCATGACTAAAGCACCAAAAGTATTGGCAACAAAAGCAATAATAGACAAATGAGATCTAATTAAACTCCAGAGCTTCTGCACAGCAAAAGAAACAATCATCACAGTGAACCAGCAACCAACAGAATGGGAAAAAATTTTTGCAATCTACCCATTTGACAAAGGGCTAACATCCAGAATCTACAAAGAACTAAAACAGATTTACAAGAAAAAAAAACAAACAAACCCATTCAAAAGTGGGCAAAGGATATGAACAGACACTTTTCAAAACAAGACATATATGAGGCCAACAAACAGATGAAAAAATGCTCATCATCACTGGTCATTAGAGAAATGCAAATCAAAACCACATTGAGATACCATCTCACGCCAGTTAGAATGGCTATCATTAAAAACTCTGGAGACAACAGATGCTGGAGAGGATGTGGAGAAATAGGAACACTTTTACACTGTTGGTGGGAGTATAAATTAGTTCAATCATGGTGGAAGACAGTGTGCTGCTTCCTCAAGGACCTAGAAATAGAAATTCCATTGGCCCAACAATCCCATTACTGGGTATATATCCAAAGGATTATAAATCATTCTATTACAAAGATACATGCACACGTATGTTCACTGTGGCACTGTTGACAATAGCAAAGACCTGGAACCAACCCAAATGCCCATCGATGATAGACTGGACAAGGAAAATGTGGCACATATACACCATGCAGCCATAAAAAATGATGCATTCGTGTCCTTTGTAGGGACAAGGATGAATCTGGAAACCATGATTCTCAGCAAACTGACAGAAGAACAGAAAATCAAACATCATACGTTCTCACTCACAGGTGGGTGTTAACAATGAGAGCACATGGACACAGGGAGGGGAGCATCACACACTGGGGTCTGTTGGGGGGGAATAGGGGAGGGATAACGGTGGGTAGGGAGGTTGGGGAGGGATAACATGGGGAGAAATGCCAGATATAGGTGATGGGGGGATGGTGGCAGCAAACCACATTGCCATGTGTGTACCTATGCAACAATCCTGCATGTTTTGCACATGTACCCCAGAATTTAAAGTGCATTAAAATATATATTTTTTAAAAAAGATGAGAAAAAAATTGCACACTTTGTTTTTATTCTTCTCCCTTCTTTGTCCAGTTCATTTTCTGAAATTTTATTATTTTATTCTTATTATTTTTCTTATTTTTATTTCAATAGGTTTTTGGAGAACAGGTGGTGTTTGGTTGCATGGATAAATTCTTTAGTGGTGATTTGTGACATTTTGGTGCAGCCATCACCCGAGCAGTATATCCTGTACCCAATGTGTAGCCTTTTATCTGTTCCTTCTCCCACCCTTCCCCAAGTCCCCAAAGTTTATTGTAGTATTCTTATGGCTTTGCATCCCCATAGTTTATCTTCCACTTATAAGCGAGAACATACAATGTCTGGTTTTCCATTCCTGAGTTACTTCACTCAGAATAACAATCTCTAATTCAGTTCTCGTGCTGTAAATGCCATTATTCCATTTCTTTTTATGGCTGAGCAGTATCCTATGGCATATGTATACTACATTTTCTTTACCCACTCATTGAGTGATGACATTTGAACTGGTTCCATATTTTTGCAATTGAAAATTGTGCTGCTATAAACAAGAGTGTGCAAGTGTCTTTTTCATATGATGACTTCTCTTCCTCTGGATAGATACCCAGTAGTGGGATTGCTGGATCAAATGGGAGTTCTACTTTTAGTTCTTTAATGCATCTCCACACTGTTTCCCATAGTGGTTGTACTAGTCTACATTCCCACCAGCAGTATAAAAGCGTCCCCTTTTCACCACACCTACGCCAACATCAATTATTTTTTATTTTTTTAATTATGGCCATTCTTGAAGGAAAAAGGTGGTATTTGCATTGTTGTTTTCACTTGCATTTCCCTGATAATTAGTGATGCTGAGCGGTTTTTTTTTTTTAATGTTCATTGGCCATTTGTATATATTCTTTTGATAATTTTATATTCATATCATTAACTGACTTTTTTATTGGGATTGTTTGTTTTTTCTTGCTGATTTGCTTGAGTTCCTCAAAGATTCTGGATATTAGTCAGATGCTTAGTTTGGGAAGATTTTCTCCCATGCTGTGGGTTTTCTGTTTACACTACTGATTATTTCTTTTGCTGCACAGAAGCTTTTTAAGTTTAATTAAGTCCCATCTATTTATCTTTGTTTTTGTTTCATTTGCTTTTGAGTTCTTGGTTAGGAAGTCTTTGCCTAAGCCAATGTCTAGAAGGATTTTTCCAATGTTATCTTCTAGAATTTTTATGGTTTCAGTTCTTAGATTCAAGTCTTTGACCTATCTTGAGCTTATTTTTGTATAAGGTGAGAGACAAGGATCCAGTTTTATTCCTCTACATGTGGCTTGCCAATTATCTCAGCACCATTTGTTGAATACGGTTTCCCCATTTTATGTTTTGGCTTGCTTTGCTGAAGATCAGTTAACTGTATCTGGGTTTATTTCTGGGTTCTATATTTGGTTCCATTGGTCTATGTGCCTATTTTAATACCAGTATCATGGTATTTTGGTGATTATGGCCTTATAGTATAGTTTTAAATCAGGTAATACGATGTCTTCTTTTTTTTTGTTTGTTTTTCCGCTTAGTCTTGCTTTGGCTATGCAGGCTCTTTTTTGGTTCCATATGAATTTTAGGACTGTCTTTTCTAGTTCTGTAAAGAGTAGTGGTGGTATTTTTATGGGAATTGCATTCAGATTGTACGAACTGAATTTGTACACTGCTTTTGGCAGTATGATCATTTTCACACTATTGATTCTCTCCATCCATGAGCATGGAAAGCGTTTCCATTTGTTTGTGTCATCTATGATTTCTTTCGGCAGTGTTTTGTAGTTTTCCTTGTAGAGGTCTTTCATCTCCTTGGATAGGTATATTCCTAAGTATTTTATTTTATTTTATTTTATTTTCTGCAGCCATTGTACAGGAAATTGAGTCCTTGGTTTGATTCTCAGCTTGGTCACTATTGATGTATAGCAGTGCTATTGATTTGTATACATTGATTTTGTATCCTGAAACTTTACTGAATTAATTTATGAGTTCTAGGAGCTTATTGGATGAGCCTTTAGGGTGTTCTAAACTTTGTATTTTCATATTACTGCTTTATCATGGGAATCTTTCAAGTTTATTCACATTTGCATCTGGCTAAATGATAACAATTCTATGTCCTAATTCTATGTTCAATTGATTCCATCACTTTCTGGCAGCCCTTTTAGGCCTCAAGTTTTCTTTTCTAAGATTTATTCATTTAAAATTAATCTATACACCAAATGATAAATTCTTTGTGGAGTTTGTTTGTTGGTTTACTTTTAGTAAGATACTTCTGAGGATTTGCATATCTGGAAATTGTCTTTCTATTGCTTTCACATTTAAATAGTAAATTTACTTTGGGTTACAACCTTTTCTCCTCAAAGTTGTATATGGACAGTGTCCTCCAGGATATACTGTGAAATGAAAAACCCAGGTAGAGAAATGTGTCTATATCATACCATCATTTTTCTAAGAAAAGAGGGTATACACACATGTATGCATTATATCTAATTAACATGTTAAATACATAGGTGTTATATGTTGAACTGTGTTGATTAACATATGTTAATATAGTACTACATGTTATGTGTTGAATACTAAATTAGCATATGTTAATGTTATACAATAATATAACATGTTTTATACATTTATTCTTACACATTACAGCATATTATATTATTATATGTTAAATGTGTTTTATACATTTATTCTTACACATTACAGCATATCATATTATTATATGTTAAATGTGTGAAATTATCATATATATGTTAAAAACAGAATACACCTTAACACGTAAAATGGTTAAATTAGAAAAGGGAGGAAATATTTTGGAAGAATCAGGGGTTGAAAACAGATTTCTTTGAATGGACCTGGTATTATAGCTCTGTCTTTGAAGCCATGTTTATACTTTACATAATCATAAAACTAAATTAAATAAAGAAAAATACAATCCCCAGACTATGAAAGTAAATTTAAACAGATGAACCAAGTTATGAACTCAGTCAGTAACCTAACCTCTCCACAAAGGAAATATCCCGAGTGGCTCTAAAACATAGTAATTTAACTCTACATCTATAATGGAATAATTCCTAAGAACAAAAAAAGACCAAAAAAGTCTTAAATTGTTTCCAGTAATAGCATAGCACTGTAGGTGATAGTGTTGGTACTGTTATTGTAAGATAATAAATCAAATGAGTAAGTATGTCAGTGTCATCAAGAACTGAAATTTGGGGCTTGGTGGAAAAAAGATAGAGACATGAGATTGATGAGGTCAGATAAAATCCCTTAAGCCTGATTTTCAATTGGATATAAACTTATGATATACTGTATCTTTAAAAATACCTATATGCTAGCCCTGTCCACCCCAGAGTCCTAGAAATAACGACTAACTCAGGGCACTGGGCATCCCAGGTACCCAGATTGTAGTCTTCCTTCCCACTGAAAAGAACCACAGATCTTTGATCTTTGGAGAAATGGTTGATTCTCTATCTGAGGCAGGAAATGTGTAAGGTAAGTTTGAAAATATTCTTTCCTAAAAGAAAGCTATCAAAGACAAATAAGTTAATCCTTCCTTGTTTTTTGGCACTTAATCTGAGGCCAGCCTTCATTTCTTACTTTGCAGATAGTTTACTGCCCGCTCCTGCTTGACAGTTCTTTATCTTTCAGGTGATATCTAGAAGTATTATTTATCTTTGGAGTTATATCTAGGAGTTGGGCTCTTTATTATTTTTCTGCTGTCTGAATGGGCCTTTTATTTTTGCTAGTGGAATTCAGGTAGAGTGTTACTAATACTCCTCATTTCATGATAGACCTTCTTTCTTTGTGTGGTTCTTACATTACATATTTATTTATTGCCTTTATTTTCATATCCTTTTCAATTCTTCTCCACATCTTCCTCCCTTTGGCAACGATTTGAATGTATTAGATGTGTGGTCTTCTATTTTCTACGTCCTTGTAAAACTGGTAGTGTTGTTTTATGCATACATATTTTTAATTCACATAAATGGCATTATGCTGGACCTCATTTGATTCTTACATTTTTACACTCAACAGCACATTGTTCTGGGTGCATTTTATGTAGCTTCTGACCTGAATATTATTAAATTGCATGCCATGCCTTTTGCTTATCCACGTCTCAATGATTGAACCTAGAGAAAGAGAAAAAGATTGCCTTTAAATCTCCACTACCACAAACAACACTTTGATGAATGTTCTCAGAGTCGTCACCTTAGAAACTTGTGTGATGACTTCTTTGGAAAAACATCCAGAAGTGAAAATGTTTGGTCATAGGAGGCCTGTGTATTTAATGACGATGTATCACTGATGTATTCTCAGTAGCTGTACCAGTCCAGTATTCACTAGTAATGCATGAGGAGTACAGTGTTCCTGTCTCTGACAAGTCTTTTCAATCTTACATCCTGACTGTGCTCAATTCAGTCTTCTATATTTTTTTAATATTTATTTACCTCTTTTGTTTATGCCTTTTCTTTGATAATTGAAAATTATTCAACAGCTCAAAGTAAGTTCTTTGTCCACTGTAGTTATCAACTTTTATTTAATATTCTTATTATTTTATTTTCAGTTCTTAACCCTTATCATTTTTTCCTCGAACTAGAAAGCTTCTAAAATGTGTCCTTTTTATCTTTGATTCAATTTCCTTCTCTGTCAGTTCCATACTTTACTGTTTCTAATATACTATTTTAAAATATATCCTATCAAAATGTAAATTGGTACAGCCATTATGGAAAACAATATGGAGGCCCCTCAAAAAATTGAAAATAGACCTACCATATGATCACGCAGTCCCACTTCTGGGTGTGTTTCCAAAGGAAATGAACTCAGTATCTCAATGAGGTATCTACATTCCCATCTTCACTGCCACATTATTCACAATAGCAAAGATATAGAAATAACCACACGTCCATCATCAAATAAGAAAATGCAGTAAGTATATATATGTAATATTATTCACAGAAAAACAAATACTGCATGATCTCACTTATAGGTGGAATTGAAAAAAGTCACTCATAAAAGCAGAGAGTAGAATGGTGGTTGCCAGGGGCTAAGAAGTGGGGGAAATGGGAAGATGTTGCTCAAAGGGTACAAAGTTTCAGTTAAGCAGAAAAATCCTGAGAATCTAAAGTACAGTATAGTTACTATAGTTAATAATACTGTATTGCACACTTAAAACATGCTGAGAAAGTGGATCTTAACTGTTTTCAACACAGGGAAAAAAGGACAACTAGGTGAGGTGATGAGTATGTTAACTAGATTAAGTATGTTCATTTCACGGTGAATATGTATATCAAAACAACATGTTGTACACCTTAAATATATACAATTTTTATTCATCAATTATGCTTCAAAAAGTATGAGAAAATAATTTTGAGTTGGCCCAACTCCTAAGCCTGAACATCCTCTTAATACTACTCTCTTTAATTGCTTTGGCTTTTTTTTTTCCTGAATCCACTTATATCTGATTTAATGAGAATGAGATGATTAACTGTATGTGCAAAATTAGACTATATAGTTATAGTGATATTGTAGTGTGTTCGTTAAATAAAAGTTTTTGGCCAGGTGCGGTGGCTCACACCTGTAATCCCAGCACTTTGGGAGGGCGAGGCAGGCAAATCACTTGAAGTTAGGAGTTTGAGATCAGCCTGGCCAACATGGTGAAACCCTGTCTCTACTAAAAATACAAAAATTAGCCAGGCATGTTGGTGCACAGCTATAATCTTAGCTACTCGGGGGGCTGAGGAACAAGAATCACTTGAGCCTAGGTGGCAGAGGTTGCAGTGAGCCCAGATTGTACCACTGCACTCCAGTCTGGGAGACAAAGTGAGACCCTATCTCAAAAAAGAAAAAATAAAAGGTTTTAAGCCTAAAAACTAAAATAAAATACATTTACCCTATCATGTAGTATCTCACTTTTATGCAGAATTTTTTATTTCTACCTTTCTCACAGCCAGATTCTTCTTCACTAAATTCTTATTATGTTATTTTAAATCTCTATGTTATTTTAAATCTCATGTTTCATAAAATGCAAGCACTTTTACATTTTGGATGAACGAAACAGAAACTTTCTAAAACTATCTTTTTTTCAGTAGGTTTATAATACTCCCTCTAACTTCTTACTTTACATTACATATTCATATTTATATTCATATTTCTTAAACATCTTCCCTTTTTCTGAGCCTTTTATAGTGAGAGTTCTAAATAGAATGGTTTTGTCACCAAACATGGTGACTCTATTGTTCTTGGATTCCACATCATCACACTTGGATGCTTTCAAAATATGCCTGTCAAATCTTGTGCTGGAAAGCTGGTAGTAATAGTTCAACCCTTTTAGTTACTAGGGTTTTTTTCTTATATTTAAAGGTCCTTTGAGTTTTTTCCTTCATCCTTGATGCTGAGTAATTTCACTAGGATGTGTGTTAATTATTTGGTGTCAATGTTTCCTAGTTCATGTTGTTTCCTTCCAGTTTGCAAATAAAGAGTCCCTTTTATTCAGGAAAGTTCTTTTCTATGATATTTTTTTCATTCCATTTTTTCTGTTATCTGCCAATTATACATATATTGCCACTCCTTTGCCCTCCAATCCTTTCTAACTCTTTATTCTTTTTGTGTAATGTTTTTACCTTCCAAACCCTATATCCTATATTCTTAACTATATTTTCAGCAATACTAACTCTTGTCAATACTTCCACCATGACTTTCATATATTTTATGTTTTTTATTTTTTCCTCCATGTTTCTTAAGTGCTACTGAGCCATTTTCCTTCTTTTCTTAATGTCTTCTTTGAGCCATTTTATCTCTGACTTGATTTTCTCCTTAATTTCTTTTATTTTGTAGAGAAGTGTTTGTATCATTTTCCCCTGAATTGCTTCATTAACTTTCTAGGCTATATTCTACATTTGCCTTTTATTTTATTTTTTAAAGTTTATTTATCTTAGAATAGGAGTCATTTCTTCAGAGAAGCTGTAAGCTAAAAAATAGTGTGGATGACAAGCTGGGCAAGTGAGCAGGGAGCGCTGACCACTCAGAATTGGGGATTCTGTCTCAGAACACTTTCTTCCCCACTGTGCTATTTAGCCTCCTCTCCCTGCTATTAGCATTTTTATCCTTCTTTTGGTGGTGGCTCTACATATGTCTGTTGAAGGAGGTCATCCTACTTATTTCACAATGAAGCTCTCTTTCTTCCAAACTTTTATGCTTTAGTGTTTATTTTTCTTCTGCCCCTGTCCATCTCTCCTCTCTCCTCTCTTCTGTACCAATATCTTGTTTCTTGGTAATATTATATGCCTGCACAGTTTGTAAATCACCCTCCACCAACGTGTGGCATTTGAATGAACTCATAGATGGTTCTGCAGCCCACTCACGTTCCCAGTCTTTGCAGACACATCGTGTGGTGCTTACATTTGGAGAACCCTGATGCTGACTGAGATGTGTAGAGACACATCTTTTCTAGAAGGAATGTCTTGATTTGGTCATGTAATTATCTTTAGCAGACATTCTTCTTAGGTTATACTTTAGAGCTGCAAATCTTTTATGGTTTTACTGAATACAGAATTGCATTTATTGCTTTTTTATTTTTGTTTTCAGTCAATTTCAGGAAACAGAGTGGGTAAAAACAATTTTAATTCATAAAAGATTTTGGAGAATCTACATTTGTATTTTAGAAAGATCACATTGGCTTCAGCGAGAAACATCATAGAAGACCAGGTTGGGGAAAAGATGTATGAGACAGGAGGTTGCTCAAGCCTGGAAACAGACAGGAAGACCATTAAGAAAACTAATATATTTATGCAAAAGAGAGATGATGAGGTCTAGGAAGGGTCAAGGGCTGAAAGATAAGAAGAGGGCAGAAAGAAGACCTAAGTCTTGGGAGTCATCCGTCCACTGATGACACTTGATGACAAGTTTCTAGTCCAATTTATGTGACAAAATTGGATGGAAACATGCAGCAAAGAGGAGTGAGCTAAAATAGAACCTTTGGAATTCTGCACTTAGGAATGGAAAGTAAAAGATTCTCCTGTAAAAGGAAATGAGAGGTAGATACTGGAAAAGTAAGAGGAAAATAATGCAATAGGGCGAGGGCAAAGAGTGTTTCCAAACAGGAGATGGTTAGTGGTGCCCAATGATTCCAAGAACTGGTGCAAGATAAGGTCATAAAGGTTGACATTGGATTTAATGGCATGAACATCACTGGCAACCATTATGAGAGTAGTATCAATAATAATGAAAAGGGAAACCTGATATCAGGGGATTGAGTTGTGAATAGAACATTTCAAAGTATAAAGAATACAGAAAATTCTTAAAGAAGTTTGACTATAAACACAGAGGTAAATATAGAAATAGAATGTAGAATCAGCTGAAAGAAAACCTCTTGTATAATGATATACCATATATCAGAGCTTTAGGATACCCCAATAGCAATAATAAATCATATTTCTACAGAAATTTAGTTCAGATGGGCTTTTGCATACATAAGCTTATTTCAAACTCACCTTACTAAATTATCTCAATTTTACTCATGAGGAAACTAAGGCTCAGAGATATAACAATAAAACAACTTTCTAAAGAATAAAATAAGAACATTTGTACTTTTTTTTTTTTTTGAGACAGAGTCTCACTCCGTTGGCCAGGGGTGAATGCAGTGGTGCAGTCTCAGCTCACTGCAACCTCTTCCTCCTGGGCTCAAATGATCTTCCCACCTCAACCTTCCAAGTAGTTTGGACTACAGGTGTGTGCCATCATACCTGACTGATTTTTGTGGGGTTTCTTGTAGAAGTGAGGTCTCATTATGTTGCCCAGTCTGGTCTCGAACTTCCAAACTCAAGGAATCTGCCTGCTTCCACCTCCCAAAGTGCTGGGATTACAGACATGAGCCACCGTGCCTGACCAGTACATAATTTTGACTCCAGCTTGAGCGCAACCCCGATATTCAAATCCTGAGTCAAGGCTAGGTAACATGACTCATGCCTGTAGTCCTAGAACTTTGGTAGGCCTAGATGGGAGGATTGCTTGAGGCTAGGAGTTCAAAAGCAGCCTGGTCAACAGAGCAAGACTCATAACTCTGAAAAAAAAAAATCCTGGGTCAATGTCAGTGTCCATATCCTTACAGAGAGCAAAATCAAGTCAACATTTCACCTGAGCCCAAAGCCACCATGCAAATTGTTAGATTGAAATGCATACTTTTATTCCCAATAGAATAAAACTGCAGAGTCCAGTTCGCTTTCTGTTAACTCCTCCAGAGCATCTTCCCTGCCCAGGTATTTCCATGCAAGGCTGATACTAGTTAATTGCCTGAATTAAATATTTTACAGCTTAAAAGAGTTGGTTAGACTACATGATTTATAAATATTCATTTTGCAAGCAGGAGGAAGCAAGGGAAATTTGGTTTCTGGTGACTGCCTTTGTAGCAAACTATTCAATAGTAACACTCAGAGATAGCCTCAGAATCTAGGTAAAGTGTTTTTGGAGCCTCAAATCCCTTACAGGAAAACAATTTCTCCAAAGGCATAACCATTTTTGCTGAGCCACTAAATACTTCTGCTTGCCCATGACAGGGACAGCCTTAAGGTGATACGATAGATGCCAAGCAAATAATCAATCGATACACTGGCTTAAGTCTCCGTCTATCAGTTTGGCATGGTGTGGACTAATTAGATGATAAAATGTAATGAATGCGTATTAAATTCAGCCTCCCTCTGGAAGCTCCCAGGGGTCCTTTCCAACTTTCTAGCTGACCTTTTAGAGCTCAGCTTTATTGTATGTGAATGCAATTAAATCAATTTGTAAGATATTTGCATTACTGTGGCTTGTTCAGAATTCAATTATTCAGTGTCTGTTTACTGCCCTTCAGAGGCTTGTGCACTGGCTCATCTTCAAGTGGTGGATAAAGGCAGAAAGGGATGATTTGGTCAGGATTCAAGCCGACAAATGCCTTCCCTCCAAGGTATTTCTGAGAACCAACTTACCCAGATCCCTCTCCTCCCAGGTCTCAGGAGGGATAAGAATGAGCTCTCAACATGGCTGAGCTTTTATCCTGGCTCTGCCACTTACTGGAATAATAGACCTGAATAAGTCATTTAACCTGTGGAGCCTTGCTTTCCTTAAGCCAGAGAGAGTTGCTTGGCTTGGAGTTCCCTCTGCAATAAATGGTGAGAGTAGGATTTGAGTGCAAGTGTTTATTGGGGAGGTGATAGTAGCAAGTGACAGTAAGACAGTGAGGCAGTAAGAAAGGGATGGGAGAAGCAAATATGAGATGCATTAATGAGCAGATTACTGTCATGGGCAACCGGTGTTCATTCCCTCAAGTGACCTCTGGAAGATGGAGTAGAACACTCACCAGAGTTGTCCCACCCTAGGAGCAAGGAGCTTAGGCATAGCTCCACCAACTGACATTCATTGTTGGTCCAGGGGTGTTCACTCTGTGGCATTTCAGGTTGGCTACAACACTGGCTGAGCATCCTTCTAATGCCAGAGAATACCCCTAAACAGAGTAGCACAGCTGCTTTCAGTAAAAAGCCCTGTGCATGCAGCAATATGGTACAGCACAATGGCATCCACTGTGGGGGATGGGCTTCATTGTAATGTCAAAGAGTGATAATATGTGTAAAGTCTTTAGTTCTATGATTGGCATGGCACAAATCTCTCTATTAGTAATAGTGGAGAAAATTATTTCTGGGAATATATAAATCTAGGAAAGTAGCTTTCCTCAGCATGAAAATCCAACTGCGATCCCAAGCACTTGGCAATAGGAAGGCCACTGTACTCTACGCCTTATTAAGGAGAGTAGAAGGTGAAATCATGGAAGGTTTTACGGAGGAGGTGTCATTTGAACTGGATTTTTAAGGATGTGTAGGTGTTCACTGGGTGCCCAATGGGAGTACAGACATTCTAAGCGAAGGAATGGCACGCATTCTGATATAAAGACATGACACAGTATATCCTTGGTGACCTGCTTATAGTTTAGAATGGCTGAAGTGTAGGATGAGAGGAAACTTTATGTCATGATGTCAGAATTCAAGTTGCAAGAGAATTTCTACATCATTCATGAGCATTATAGTATTAGTATTATCTTATAAGCTACAGGGAAGCATTGGATCTACTAATGCAAAGCTTTTAATACACACTTTGGTGACACACAAAGGAAATCATTTATAATGGAAATCAGTGGATTAATAACCGTAAGTTTGAAAGATCTGCTATACAGGAATGAGAGAAAATATATTTTATATGAAAAGTGCTTCAGGGTTTTCACTGAGCCAGCATGTTATATGACTTCAAAGAAAAAAATAAGTTAATTCAAACTTAGGTCACACTAATATAAACAGAGCAGTGTCCAGATTAAGAGACAAGTAGAATCACACTTGATCTGCACTATCTGAGCAGCTCAGGAAGCAGCTGTCCAATTTTAAATGACATATCTTTTAAAATGGACACAGGTACACTGGAACAAGTCTGGAGAAGAATAAGCGGAATGTCAGAGTCCAAAAATAATGTAAGCTGTAGATGATTGAAGAGCAGAGAGTAGGTACGCTGCACACAGTCGACTCATAGGACACACCTGAGCTGGCTTCTATTGTGAGGAAGAGATGAGATTGAGTCTATGTGGTTCCAGAGGCTCCCACTGAGGCATGTTTCAAGTCAGTGGAACTAATCAAAGCCATCCAATAAAACAGCCCTGAAGGAAGTTCTCTATTCTTGGGAGTAATCGGTAGTAAATGAGAAGAATACCTCTCCAAGAGACTTAGATGAGATGCTAGCTTTTAGAAAGGAACTAACCTCTAAAGACACTTTCAACTAAGATTCTATGGTTCTATGACAATGATTCTCTCCAGGTATCCCGCTAGGAGACACACCACAAAAGGGGGCATTTTGTAGGGCATACCACAAAGATGCCATTTCTAGTGGTAAAGAAGCAAAAGGTAACATCTCTGTGTGGTCAGTTGCAAATGACTGGAATAAGGGAAATACAAAAAGAAAAAGTCAGTGGTTTCCTTTTGTTATTGTCTAAGAAAAATAACAGGTATCAAATATCTCCTGTGTTCTGGGCACCATATTTAATAACATTAGCAACTGAAGAAGAAGGAGAAACAGACAGAGAAGGAGAAACAGATAGAGAAGGAGAAACAGAAGGAGAAGGGGAAGGAGAAGGAGGAGAAAGAGAAATCATGGTAGTAGTAGTTAAAATTAATTTATGTGTTATTGAATATTCTTGTGGAACTGTTATAAAAATTTTCTGAATTTTATTGCTTTACTAGATGAATTCTTTCTGCTATAAACAATATTACATGATTATTGGTGTAGACAGGGTTCATATGAAACTCCCTTTGGAGAAAGAAATGACCTCTAACTTAGAATCTGGGCTAAAAATTGGTCTTCCCTTTGGACAACATGACATTTTCTATGAAACATCATAAAGCATCCCTCTGGAAACAATGATTCAGGTCATTGCTGCTGAGTCTTTGTGCTTACTAATGTGTAGACTTTTAAGCATCACTTTTAACCCCACCTGCTAGAACATCCTGACCCCTTTTATTTCAGACCCTTGTAGTCCTCATTTTTGTCAATTGTGGTGCAAGATCACTGAACCTCCTCGACACTGAAATTTTCCCATTCAGGATACCCTCCTCCCCTCTACCAAGTGGATGCATCTAAGGCCAGTCCCACGCCCCACTCCCAACTGGGCCATCTCTCTGAAATGCTGACATGTCTATAGATACCACATCTGTCTGCAGAGGATCAGGATCAAAAACTTCCAACGCCCCCCTTTTACAAAGGGATCTATATTGTCACAAATTGACTGTGGCAGTTCTGGGGTAAACTTCTGTGTGTAGTCCCCATCCATGTATATCCAACCATGGCTCCAGTGTGCTCACTGCTATCTGTGTATCTGTCATTCCACAACTGGAGAGGAGCTGAATAGCAAATATGTCTCCATCAAGGTTCTCTTTGTTGTCTCAAAACAAAGAAAGAAATGAAAATGCTACAGGGGAAAGGCTGGAAACTGAAGGTCAGAGAATTCAGCCAAGCCTCCCAACAAGGGACTGGAACCAGGAGTTGGAAAGCAATCAGAAATCCTGCAGGACGCCTCTCTCTTTTCCTCTCTCCCTACTCCTTCCCCTCAGTCCCCTCCTTTTTTCTCTTTCCCAACCTCCCTCCTTCTCTCCCTTTGTCACTCCCTTTCTGAGGCCAGATGACCTTTTGTTTCTTTCATGTATTCACTGTATTCCATCTCCCAGACTGCCTTTTGCTAACTTAGAGAGCAAATGGTCAAACATGGTTGCCCCTTATCTCCCAAATTTGCATATTCTTGCTTCAAAATAACCAGCAAAAAATAAATCCTATCTCTAAATCCAATTCCAAGTTCCTGGGAGAAAGACGATCACTGGTCCATTTAAAATCACTGCTGTATTTAGGGTCGAGTGTTCAGCCCTGGTTCAATCAGCCATGGCATGGAAGCAAAATTGCGTGGTTCAAACATGGCTTTCCGATCCCATCCCTGTGGGTTACAGGCAGAAGTTCTCGAGGAAGGGACATATTGGGTGGGGTGGGCTTTACTCCTCTAACTTTATACCCTGATAACAGATAATTTTAGAAAATTCCTCTCCACTTTAGTCAATATTCTGAGATCTCTCTAATATATTGGCGTGCCTTATTCTAATCCCCTCTACCAGGCAGTTCATGTAGAAAAACAGACCCCGTGAATTAAGTTACTGGTATCAAATACCTCCCTAACAGCAGATTTCCATGCAAGTGGGATGTATAAAGAGGGAGAAAGATTAGGAGAATCTTTTTTCAGGGGAAAACAGCTAAGGGATCTCACTGTCATAGTCTCAAAAATTAGTCTGATGGTTTAGTTCAACTAAAGATTATGAATTCTTGTGAGTTAGTTTCCATCAACCCAAGATGTACACACGCACACACACACACACACACACACACACACACACACACAGAAGCTTTAAAAGAGGAAAGATAGAAAAAATACATACTTTACCATGAGATATCAAATATCAAACCTTTCAAGTGTGCTAGAATCCTCAAAAATACAGAATGAGCCTAACATAAAAATTTTAACTATGCATCTTCCTTCAGGCAGGTGAATATTGAATTTATGTACTCTAAGAATAAAAGTTTATTTTTTTTCACAGAGAGAGAGGGTGAAATCTTTATTACGTATGTTTGGAAAATGCTCAGGCATATAGCTGCTTGTAAGTAGATAGAAAAGATACTGAAGCAGTTAAATTAGTATTCCAAATCAGACAAGCATAGGCTCCAATCCCACAAGTAAGTTGTACCAACGCTTTTAACCTCAATTTTCATCATTTCTAAAATGGGAGTAATAATGCAATGCCTACCTCTAAGACCAACAACAAAAATCATGTGTATTTTGATATACTTGCAATGAACAATTGGACATTTATAGCATTTCTAATGCCATAAAGAAATATGAAATTCTTAAGGATAAGTCTGAAAAAAATGTGGAAGACCTATACACAGAAAACTATACAACATTGCTAAGAGAAATTAAAGAAATGGAAAGACATATAGAGTCTGTAGGTTGAAAAATTCAATATCTTTAAGATGTAAATTTACCCCAAATTTATCTGTAGATTCAACACAATCCCATTCAAAATCTCGGCAGGCTTTTTATGTAGAAATTGACAAACTGATTCTGTAATTCATATGGAAATGGAAAGACTTCAAATAACCAGAATAACAATGAAAAAAGTCAATAAAGCTAAAGGAGGACTAACACTATCAAATTTCAAGACTTATTATAAAGCCATAATAATTAAGATAGTATGGTACTGGCATAAATGTAGAAAAATAAGCCAATGGAATGGAATAGTGAGTCCAGAAATAGATCCCCACATTTTAGCACCTGATTGTCAACAAGGTTACAAGAGCAACTGGGTGGAAAAAAGAGAGTCTTTTCAATGAATGATGCTGAACTGGATATTCATACGCATAAGCTAATATTAATAAAACAAAATGAATTTTGTTTCATGCCTTGAACCCCAGAAATAAAGCCAAGTACCTACAACCAATTTATCTTCAATAAAACAAACAAAAAACATACACTGGGGAAAGGACACCCTATGCAATGAATGGTGCTAGGAAAACTGGATAGCCACATGCAGAAGACTAAATCTGGAACCTCATCTCTTACCATATATAAAAAGTAATTCAAGATAGGTTAAAGACTTAAATGTAAGACCTAAAACCATAAAAATTTTAGAAGAAAATGTAGGGAAAAACTCCTCTGAACATTGACCCAGTGCAAAGAATTTATGACAAAGACCCCAAAAGCAAATGCAGAAAGTAAATAAATAAGTGGGACTTAATTAAACTAAAAAGCTTCTGCACAGCAAAAGAAATAATCAACAGAGTAAACAGACAACCTACAGAATGAGAGAAAATATTCTCAAACTATATATTTGACAAAGAACTAATATCCAGAATCTACAAAAAACTTAAGCAAATCAGCAAGAAAAAAAACACAAATAATCCCATTAAAAAGTGAGTAAATGGCATGAACAGACATTCCTCAAAAAAGACATGCAAATGACCAAGAAACATGAAAAAATGCTCAACTTCACTGATCATCAGGGAAATGTAAATTAAAACTGCCTTACTCCAGGCAGAATGGCCATAATTAAAAAGTCAAAAAAACAATAGCCGTTAGCACATATGTGTTGCAAGGGGAACACTTATACACCATTGGTGGGAATGTAAATTAGTACAATCTCTATGGAAAACAGTATAGAGATTTCTCAAAGAACTAAAAGCAGATGTACCATTAGCTCCAACAATCCCACTGCTGGGTATCTACCCAAAGGAAGTCATTACATCAAAAAGACACCTGCACATGCATGTTTATAGCAGCACAATTCACAATTGCAAAGACATGGAATCAACCTAAGTGCCCATCCACTAATGAGCAGATAAGAAAATGTGATATATTAATATATACATGATGGAATACTACTGAGTCATTAAAAAGAATGAAATGTCTTTTGCAGCAACCTGAATGGAGGAGGAGACCATTATCCTAAGTGAAGTAACTCAGGAATGGAAAACCAAATACTGCATGTTCTCACTTATAAGTGAGAGTTAAGCTATGGATATGCAAAAGCATATGAAGTAGAATAACAACTCACATTGGAGACTCAGAAAGGGAGAGGATGAAAGGGGGATGAGGAATAAAAAAAGTCACCTACTGAGTACAAGGTATAGTATTTGAGTGACGGGTACACTAAAAGCTCAGACTTCACTATACAATTCATCTGTGTAACCAAAAACTCCCTAAAACTATTGAAATTTTAAAAATTAAAAAATAATTAACTAATTAAGTCAAAACAACTATAAATCAAATATATAACCTAAAACTACAACAATTTTAGGGAAAAAATCACAGGTGAAAAGTACAGCCTCGGGTTAGGCAAAGAGTTCTTGAATAATACAGAAAAAGTAAGATCCATGTAAGATTCAATTGATAAATCGGACTTCATCAAAACTTAAAATGCCTATTCTTCAAAAGAAACAAGAGAATGAAGAGACAAGCCACAGATTGAGAGAAATATTTGCTAATCAAATATCTGATAAAGGACTGTAACCAGATTCTATATTCTCAGAACTCAGTAATTTTTTAAATCCCTTATTTTAAAAACTAAACGAACGATTTAAACAGATACTTAGCCAAGTGAAATATACAGATGGAAAATAAGCACATGAAAAGATACTCGACATCATCAGTCATTAGAGAAATACAAATTAAAACCATAGAATCATTACGTACCTAATAGAATAGCTAAAATTTAAAAGACTAAACATGCAAGTGTGGACAAGGATGTGGAGGAACTTGGATTCTCATACACTTCTGGTAGAAATGAAAATTGTCTTTGGGAGGCCGAGGCAGGTGGATCACGAGGTCAAGAGATCGAGACCATCCTGGTCAACATGGTGAAACCCCGTCTCTACTAAAAATACAAAAATTAGCTGGGTATGGTGGCACGTGCCTGTAGTCCCAGCGACTCGGGAGGCTGAGGCAGGAGAATTGATTGAACCCAGGAGGCGGAGGTTGCGGTGAGCCGAGATTGCGCCATTGCACTCCAGCCTGGGTAACAAGAGCGAAACTCCGTCTCAAAAAAAAAAAAAAGAAAAAAAGAAATGAAAATTGTACAATCACTCTGGAAAATGGTTTGCCATTTTCTTAAGAAGTTAAACATATACATACCACATGATCCCGCCACTCCACTTCTGAGTATCTGTAAGAGAAATAAAAATATATTCCCTTACAAAGACTTGTACACAAAGGATCATAACAGCTTTATTTGCAATAGTCCCAAACTGGAAACAGCCTGCATGTCCATCAACAGGTTACATAGCCAAAGGTAGCAGCAAATTGCACCTACCACCACCAAGAAAAACCTTTCTGGCTTCACAGGTAAAAGGATAAATGAAAGTATGAGCAGCTGTCACCTCCATTTACTTTTTGGTGAAAAGAAACGTGTGGGAGCTAAGATGCAAGTCCTTTCCTTTAGAAAGATGGTGAAGGTGAAGAGTTATTTTTATGAAGTGTCTCTGAGTTCCATGTTCCATAAAGATACAACATCACTTATGAAGTGCTCGTAAGTGTGATCCCTGTTCCTCGTATCAGGGGACAGGGTGGAGAAAAGCATCCAATGATAAAAGTAGACTATATGGAAAGGAGGAGGCAAAGGAGGAAAAGAAAAAGAAGAGGTGAAGGAAGAGGAGGAAGAAAAAGATGAGGCAGTGATGAGGAGGAAGAGGATGGTGATGATTATGGCAAAAGCAATGAAGGTGATGAAGAAGGAATGGTAAGAGAAGTAGATTATGTTTGATTGGTGATGATGATGGAGGTAGTAGTGATATATCAATTTTACATATCTTTTTTTTTTTGAGATGGAGTTTTGCTCTTGTTGCCCAGGCTGGAGTGCAATGGCATGATTTCAGCTCACTGCAACCTCTGCCTCCTGGGTTCAAGCAATTCTGCTGCCTCTGCCTCCCGAGTAGCTGGGATTACAGGCATGTGCCATCATGCCCAGCTAATTTTGTGTTTTTAATAGAGATGGGATTTCTCCATGTTGGTCAGGCTGATCTCAAACTCCCAACCAACCTCGGGTGACCTGCCCGCCTCAGCCTCCCAAAGAACTGGGATTACAGGTGTGAGCCACTGCACCTGGCCCATATCTTTTGATATCAATTGTGGGTTCGCCTCTGATATTACAGAGCACTGCAGCAATAAACAAGGGACTTAAAGATTCATGAGTTTTCAGCAGGAGGCTCAAAAGCCTGGATACGAACTCAGCTAAAGACAACTCAAGAAATCCATCCCAAAGTGGGTCTTAATTCTGCAGATAAAACCCATTACAGCCTGAGCCTGCCATGACCCCAAAAGAGCACAAGCTATCACTCCAACCTCCTTGCACCACCAGGTGCTCTCATTTGCAACAATGTAGCATTTCTCAAAACTTGTCTTTGCATTCCACATACCTCATGTATTACTCAGAACTATTTATTCAAAGCTATAGGTACTAATATATTAATAGGTTTATCCAGTCTTCTTCGGTCATGAATAATAATCTAACATATACAGTACATGTAACTAATAATTATTATAACTAAAAACACAAATAATGGTTATAACTAACACACAGTGACTGGGCAGGGTGGCTCATGCCTGTAATCCCAGCACTTTGGGAGGCCAAGGTAGGAGGATCACTTGAGCTCAGGAGTTCGAGACCAGCCTAGGCAATATGGCAAAACCCCGTCTCTACTAAAAATACAAAAAATTAGCTGGGCATAGTGGCTCACACCTGTAGTCCCAACTACTTGGGAGGGTAGGGGAGCTGAGGCAGAGGATCACTTGAGCCCAGGAGGCCGAGGCTACAGTGAGCTACGATCACAGCACACCACTGCACTCCAGCCTGGGGGACATAATGAAACCCTGTCTCAAAAAGAAAAAAAAGATTTTAACTAATACATAGTGAAGATTGACTGGGCACTATCTCATTTAATCCACATAACCTACAAGGTAGTTACTGTCACTACCCTCATTTTACAAATTATAAAAATAAAGCTTTGAAAAGTTACGCAATGCTACACAGCTAGAAAAAGGCACCATCGGGATTTGAACCAAGTGTGCCTCTACACAGACCCAAAGGAAAAGTGGGTTTAGCTGGGACAGACTCAAAGGTGAAAAGACAGATTCTGTAAGTCAGGCATGTGAACCAAGGGTGGCGGGCAAGTGCAGTGGAATCAGCTAAGTCCTGTGCCCAGAATTGTAGCAGGCACGGTTCTGAGCATTACATAGCCTAGGGGCAAAGAGAGTTTTTTCCTCCTGCCTTGAAGGTTGGAGTCTTTAAGTCTGCTGAAATAAAGTAGCAAAAGACAGATTCACAGGAGAAAAATTATACAAATTTATTAATGTGCACCGGGCATCACAGGAAAGTAAGTACCCATTAATCCAATGAGGTTAAGAGGTTGTATACCCTTCCTACAGGGGAGAGGAAAGTGGGGGATGTAGGCAATTTTAGATGGTTTAGTTATTTTTAAAGAGTTAAATGGGCCCAAAGAACAGACAATAGTTTGTAAATTCTCACTGGAAAGTTAATGGTAAGAACAGACAACAGCTTATGACAAAGTCTGCCTAGATGTGATGACATTCCTCAGTCTTCCTTCCTGTGATATAAGTTTAACCTTCCCTGGTTAATAAAATTGTAGGAAATGGATCAAAAGCATCTCTATGGAAAACCTGGTCTCTAGGTGGACAAGGGAACTTCAGAGAACAACCTCATCCAGCCTTTTGCTGAACCCTAAGTGTCTTTAACTGAAAATAATCAGCATACCCAGGTGCCATATTTTGGGGTGACATTCACTGGGCTCCTTCAGTAGACAGCCCCAGGGGCAAGAATGAGTTGACACTGAGCCAATAAGATAAGATTTTATTCAACATTTCAGGGGCAAAGCTGACCTCAAAGTATGAACAAAAATAAGCCAATGAGACATAAGTGGAAATATTGATTGGATTAGAAGATAGGAGGAACCAGATGATAAGGGGCTAAGATGGTAATTAGTTGCGGTGAGAGAAGGAATTGTGAGCAAGGTGAGGCGGCATTTTGATAAAAGTCCAGGTTCCTGACACCTAGCCCCACAGGTCATATAAGCAAGCCCAGGGCGGCTACCCTAATCTAACTAATCTATGGGAACAACTGTGAATTGTTGTTTTGAAATGGAATGCAAGGCCAGGAGCAGTGGCTCATGCCTGTAATCCCAATACTTTAGGAGGCCGAGGTGGGCAGATTACTTGAGGTCAGGAGTTGGAGACCAGCCTGAACAACATGTTGAAACCCTGTCTCTAATAAAAATACAAAAATTTGAGGGGTATGGTGATGGGTGTCTATAATCCCAGCTACTCAGGAGGCTGAAGCAGGAGAATCACTTGAACCTGGGAGCCAAAGGTTGCAGTGAGCTGAGATGGTGCCACTGCACTCTAGCCCAGGTGACAGAGTGAGACTCTGTCTCAAAAAAGAAAGACAGAAAGAGAGAAAGGAGAGAGAGAGAGAGAGAGAGAGAGAGATAGAGAGAGAGAGAAAGGAAAGAAAGAGAAAGAAAGAGAGAAAGAGAGAGAGGGAGGGAGGGAAAGGAAAGGAAGAAAGAAAAAAGAAAGAAAGAGGGAGAGAGGGAGGGAGGGAAAGGAAAGGAAGAAAGAAAAAAGAAAGAAAGAGGGAGAGAGGGAGGGAGGGAGGGAAAGGAAGCAAGAAAGAAGGAAAGAAAAGAAAAGAAAGATAAAGAGAAAGAAAGAGAAAGAAAGAAAGAAAGAAAGAAAGAAAGAAAGAAAGAAAGAAAGAAAGAAAGAAAGAAAGAAAGAAAGAGAAAGAAAGAGCGGGATGGAGGGAGGGAGGGCAAGGAAAGGAAGAAAGAAAGAGAGAGAGAGGGAAAGAAGGGAAGGAAAGAAGGGAAAGAAGGAAGGAAGGGAATGCAAGCCGTACAGATAAAAAGGCCACCAGAAAGGTCACAAGAGCAAGGGATAAATAACGATGAACATGTAATTTTACCCATCCTATGAACACCTGAATTCTATCCACTGATCCCTTGAGGGTCCATGGGCCCCAAGAAGAGGTTCCATGCAAACCCCTGCTCTAGATGCAGGCAATGCAAAACCACTCCAAGTCATTTGTTCCAAGACCATGTGTTAAAATAAGCCTATTTGTTGAGTGGCATGAGGGTAAAGTTAGTATCTTATTTATCTTTGTGTCACTGGTACCCAACTAGCACATAGCATACGGTAGGGGCACAGTGAACATAGCAGGGATATACATGCAGTGTTCAAATGCTGGCAGGGTGTAAACAGGGTACCAGAATGTGGGCTTTATGTAGGATTAAGGTTAGAAGCATTAGTGGCTGAAAAATGCCAGGAAAATGATAAAATCTGCATGGTGAAAAGGGAGTCAGAGATCTAAAGTCTAGACGAACGCAGAAAACAGAGCCCTCAGGAATAATCTGCTCACCACTCCTTGAGAAATGTGACATAAATGCAAAATTCTGCACCACATCTAGGACTGAAGAAGTAGATCTTTCACCTTAAAATTCCCCACTGGTATTCAATGGGAGGGAGAACTCTCTCTGATTTGATGCTCAGCAAGAGTGACTCCCATCTCCAGGATTGCTGGTGGGAGGTCAAGTCTTCCTCCCCAGGAGGTTCCACTTGGATAGACTTGAAAGAGTTCTGTTTGTTCCCAAGTAAGTTCTCTCCATGCACCTGAAGCCTCTGTGCCATAGCCTTCATGCAGATTATGCATATAAGCAAAGAGGCTTCCCACAAAGGGTGTTGTTTCCCATTCACAGGCAGAAAGCACATTCTTTAAACATTCTGGTGGCCCCGGGCCCAGAAGGCACAGCTCTTCACAATGCCCTCCAACCGTGTGGGGAGCACTGAAGTGGTAATTACCTTAGAAAGTGGTTTTTCCAGGTATTCAGCTGCAGAAAAATAACACACCACCTCTCTTCCCATGCGTCTCATGGAATTATGTAAATAGACCCAAAGCAAACCAGTTTAAATGATTACAAAATGGATTTCTAAGTGATATCTGTTACCAGGCAAGAATACTAAAAAACATCCTGCTCTTTGTCAGCCGCCAAGATGAAAGGAGAGACTATTTAGTAAAGGATTCTTCTCTAATGGATAATGCCTTCTGGGTTAAGAATTTATCTGGCTTTGTCAACTTGATAGGGACCAGGGTCTCACCCAAGTATACAGGGCTGATGTCTCCCTGGAGCTCTGACCACACTTCTCAGCAACTAGATAAGGAAGAAACTAGGTAGCGAGAATGTAAAAGTGACTCAACAAATGGAAGAAAGGTTCTCAAACTTTAGCACACATAAACTCATCTAGAAGGCTGTTCAAATGCAGATTTCTGCACCCAGCTCTAGTGATTCTGCTTCCACTGGCCTGGATTAGGGCCCAGAAATGTTCAAGTTCTCAGCTGATACTGATACTAGTGGTCCACAGACCACTCTTACTGTTGCTTTTGAGGATTGCCCCTCCCTGATATGTACTGGGACTGTCAAACAAGGACCCCTGCCTACTTAACTAGAAGGGTGGGCACTGAGCCAGCCTGCTCAATCAGCAAACCCTATCCCACAAAACCCAAATTCTTCCAAAGGTGGGCTTGGGGGCAATCAGAGCCCACGTAGATGTTGGCAAAGAGACACTCCTTCCTTCTTTCCAAAGTCCTTGGTACTAAGGACTATGTAATTCTGAAGCCACAAGTGTCTTCCTTTGTAGCCCATTGAAAGGAGACTAGGCTGGGCGTGGTGGCTCACACCTGTTATCCCAGCACTTTGGGAGTGTAACTGGGTCACAGGATGGGACGGGGCTCAACTCCCCACTGATTTGTTGTGCCCGAGGTTCTTGGGCTCCCTGGCCACAGGAATGGGGAAGAGGCCCCTGGCGTCGCGGTGAGCTTACCGGTCAAGTACGTATCGAACCCAAAGAGTTTTGCAGAGAGCGGTTTATTAGGCAGAGAGAGAAAGACAGAGAAGTACAGAGACCTCCCAAGTAGAGAGAAATGGTGAGATGAAACTCCATCTCAAAAAGAAAAGAAAAGAACGGAGACTACCGCAGAACCAATACAGAGAAAAGGAAAGAGAAAGGGAGGGAATGACAAAGATCTGACAATTTTGTCCAAACCAACCCCTGGATCCAGTCACACCTAAACACTAGCAGATCCGAAGAACTTTGCTGGTGAGTCAAGTAATTCACCACCCCCGCCCCCAACCTTTTTAAAATCTGAAACATTTTGAGTCGGTGTTTCTGCTTAGAACAGACTCCTCACTGATAAGTATTCCTCTCAGCATCTATAGAAACATCATTAACTTGAGATTTCTGCCAAGGACATTAGCACTGGGTGAAAAGACACATGCGTATCCTGACTCAAGTGCCCACAATTCTGTCAGTGATGTGGTTCTCCAAGTCCAGCTTTGTTCATCCCAGCTCATATCCCACATAGGTTTGTCAGGCCCGTGATCTTTAGCCTTTGAGTTTCAGAATGACTCTCCTAAAAGGAACACTCCTATTTATCTAGTTTGCGATCCCATATTCACTATGGGTCAGGGGTGCTGCACAACTCCTTAATTCTTCAGCTGGCGAGGAGTGAGATTCCAGGATGCCACAACCCTGTGCTTTGAAGACAAGTTCATCTATTCAAATGGATCTGATTCACCTGCCCTTAGAAGGAATACACTGAATTATTTTTCATGCCAGAGCATCCTCCCAGGTAAAATACTTCTAATGTTACCTATATCTGCCAACCCTAGAACCAACTTCCAATATCAAAATACGAGGATCATCATGTTTCTCATACCCCAGGTCAGTGTTTTCTGGAAAGTTCCATGTGCTGCCTATTATTACGTACAGGGGATATATTGCTAACCCTGTGGTTGTTCTCCAGACTGTAGCCCCTTAGTCTCAGCCCCTCTCTCCTGGATTCCCTTAGTGTAATTTCTCGGTATCTTTCTCCTAAAATACTGTAACATCATCATCAGTGTTGCTTCCCCTGTTCTTGCCTCTCTGCCCCAGTCAGCTTTTTTTTTTTTTAATTTAAAAAAAGAGTCTTGTTGTGTCACACAAGCTGGAGTACAGTGGCGCAATCACAGCTCACTGCAACCTCCAACTCCTTGGCTCAAACAATCCTCTCATGTCAGCTTCCCAAAGAGCTGAGACTACAGGTGTACATCACAATGCCAAGCCCATTGTTTAATTTTCTTTTTATGTAGAGACAGGGTCTTGCTGTGTTTCCCAGTGTGTACTCTCTGAAGCCAAACTCCCAGGGTTCGGTACCAGTTGTACTCTTTATTTATTACTGAATCTCTTTGGGTTTCAGTTTCTTCATCTGTAGAATAGAGATATTGATAATCATTGTGAATATTTTATACAGATTTGTGTGTTTTTCAAATGACAATCAGTAAAACATTCAACACAGTTCCAGGCACATAGGAAGCATCCCATACATGTTAGCCACTACCATTGGTATAAGAATAGCAGAAAAGTCTCATTTTCCTAATCAATTAGCCAAAAAGCAATGTCCAATCACCTATTTTATTTTATTAATTTTTTTAAGAGACAGGATCTCACTTTGTCACCCAAGCTAGAGTACAGTGACATAATGACAGCTCACTGTAGCCTCAAACTCCTGGGCTCAAGCAATTCTTCTGCTGCAGCCTCCCAAGTAGCTGGGACTACAGGCGCACACCACTATGCCTGGCTAATGTTTTAAGTTTTTTAATTTTTTATAGAGATGGGGTCTCACTATGTTGTCCAGGCTGATCTGGAACTCCTGGCTTTAAGCGATTTTCCTGTCTTGGCCTTCGAAAGTGTTGGGATTATAGGCATCTGCCACTGTGCATACCTAGCCTGTTCAATTATCATACTTCACAAATTGTTGTCATATTTAATTTAACATCAGAGTGTTGAAATTTTATCTTGTTCATTCTTTCAACTCAGGTATGTAATCTCATGCCTGATACAATGCAGGTACTCCATAAATGTGTTAAATGAATGCATCGATACCAATAACTACCATTTCATGAGAACTTACTCTGTACAAAGTACTTTACATGTTTTATGTAATCATTCCAACACACCTGCAAAGTCAGTGTCACTTTCCCATTTGAAAAGCGAGGAAAATTGAGGATCAGAGAAGTTGAGTAACTTGCCCAAATGCAAACAGCTAGCAAATGGAGAAGCTTTTCCCACAGCCTCAGATTTTTCCAACCTCTTTTAGACTCATGAACCTCTCTCATAAAAAAAAAAAAAATATTATTGTAGGGCCCAGCGTAGTGGCTCATGCCTATAATCCCAGCACTTTGGGAGACCAAGGCAGGCGGATCATTTGAGGTCAGGAGTTTGAGATCAGCCTGGCCAGTGTGGTGAAATCCCACCTCTACTAAAAATACAAAAACATTAGCCAGGCATGGTGGTGCATGCCTGTAGTCCCAGCAACTCAGGAGGCTGAGGCAGGAGAACTGCTTGAACCCAGGAGATGGAGGTTGCAGTGAGCCGAGATCATGTAACGGCACTCCAGCCTGGGCAACAGAGTGAGACTCTGTGTCAAAAAATAGATAAATAAACAAACAAACAAACAAGTGTAGGCCTTTAGGAATTTCTGAATCATTTCGGCATTGACAAAGAAGCAACTTTTAATAAAAGTTTCTATTATAGCACTGTATTATTAAATAGTATGCTGTAAAGATCATGTTACAATCTTTATAATATTAAGACAAATTTTTGACTTGTCCCCATTTAACATGTGATGTAAAGCTGGCGGATTTAGTTTAAATTATTCATGAAAGAAAAATGTTTGAGTTTATTTCAAGAAGGAATTTTACTATGTTGCAAGATATTTAAAAAAGACAAAACTCCTTTTATGAACCGATGTTTGGAGTTCTAAATTTTGTGCTGATTTTTTTTAACACATAATTGTTCTAAATGATAAGATGCAAGAAAAGGTTCCGGCTGATATTTGCAAGCACTTTTCTACAAATAACACATTGCAGGTGTGGATAGTCATTATTCTTAATAAATGAAAAGACAAATTGAATATAATTGTCACTATATTTTCTATTTTTAACATTGGTGTTGAAAGATATTTCAGCATACCTTATAAGACTTTTTATCAGATGAATGCAACTTTCAAATCTGGTGAAGGTCGGTCTGAAGTAAATTTGCAGGTTGATTATCACATTTTTGTTCCTCATTAACTTGCTGCACTTCAATAGCACTGTTCTGTATACTTCCTGTTGTCAATTCTAGGTCTTACAGGTGTACATTAAGTAATTTATGACTGTGATAGAAACAGCCAAACTCTCTCAAAAGTGACCCCAGAAGTTCCCTCTGGATTGCTTTGCACAAAGAGATAACTAAGACCAGACTCCTCCTTACTCTAGGTGAGAAGTAAGGGCCATGCCACAGGACCAACGGCGTCTTCCCCAACCTTGGCGGAAAGGACTATGACTTGGAGTCCTCAGGGTCTCCAAGTGTTGAGGGCTGGCATTGCCAGACGAACTCCTGTCAACAGCTGGAGCTCCTTGTGGTCTCTTTATTCCCCCATTCATATGTCTGCCTAAGAAAGAGCAAGCAATAAGGGAATGGGTCCCTCCACAAGAATGTAAACTCACAAGGTGTGTCTAGAACTTTCTGGCTCCATACCCTCTGCACAGGTTTTTTAAACTGGAAATAAAGTGGGCTTATTTTGCAATAGAATTTAAAGCCCTTTAGTTAAATTTAGTCCCCAGTGATCTTCTGCAAAAGTCTAAAGTGGCGGGAAGAAGAAGGAAAAGCAGAACAAGACTTGTAGTTGTTCATGTATCTAAGACTAAGGTTTGAGTCAGTGCAATAAGACGTGAAACATGTTTGCAGACATAAATATTAGAAAAGAAGAGACAAAATTGTGATTATTTGTGTATTATTTATTTGCATACCTATGAAGTCTAAAGAACATTATAATTTATTTTTAAATGAACCAAAATGATAGATGCAAGGTAAATAAATAAAAATAAATCACAGGGCCGGGCACGGTGGCTCACGCCTGTAATGCCAGCACTTTGGGAGGCCGAGGCGGGCGGATCACAAGGGCAAGAGATCGAGACTATCCTGGCCAACATGGTGAAACCACGTCTCTACTAAAAATACAAAAAATTAGCTGAGCATGGTGGTGCACACCTGTAATCCCAGCTGCTCAGGAGGCTGAGGCAGGAGAATTGCTTGAACCCAGGAGGCGGAGGTTGCAGTGACCCAAGATTGCGCCACTGCACTCCAGTCTGGCGCCTGACAACGGAACGAGACTCTGTCTCAAAAAAAAAATAAACAAATAAAAATAAATAAATCATATTGCCACTCACCACTTTAAAAGTATATATAAAGAAAAGAGATATTCTATTCCCAAATAATTGAATCAAGGCAAAAAAAATTAATAAATTCTACGCCCCCAAAAAATGCTACTTATAAAACTATATTTCTAGTTATGTGTGTAAATAAGCCTTATTAAATGTAGCTACAAATTATACCCCTGGATAAGAAGGCTAAAATTTTTATACAATATAAATTTATAACAAAGTAATGTGTAGAGATAATTTAATTATTATTCTTACTGCTCTCACAACAAAGGATACTCTCATCATCCTTGGTTTTCAGGGGAGAAAACGGATGCTAACAGATATTAGTAAGTTGTCTAGAACAAACGGTAAAGGGCTGGATTATGTCAGACACCAAAGCTTGTATATTTAAGAACTCTGCCATATTGCCTTCCAAATCCATGTCACATTCCCATCAGATGTCTTTCTTGGTGCAGAATTTCATAAAAACTTTTAATCTTGGACAATATAAAAAAAAAAGAAATGTAATACGAGATTGACAACTACATCTGCCAGACGACTGAAATCTATTAGAGGGCCACAATAATTAAAATAGCGTAGTACTAGAGCATGAATGGAAGAAAGGCCCAATGATTGCCAAGATCTAGCTGAGAGTGAGGGTGTAGATGGCCAAACTGCACCATGGGGGTGGGTGGTGCTTCCAGATTGGCAGAACAAAACCCATAGGAGGAACTCATTATGCAGATGGCCTGGCAAGGGAACCAAATTATAGTAAGGCCAAAGACCATGGCAGAAAAAGGTAGGTGGGAGAATTCAGCTCCTTGCCTCTGATAACACTGAACGAAAATCTCATTTTGTCTGAAATGGCTTGGTCACAGGAATGGCTGAAGTAACAGGAGCTAAAGCCAGCAGTGAGTGGGCTGGGTTGAAAGGGAAGATGAATGTTCTGAGAGCCACGAAAGAGTGGGAGAATGGGAAGATGCTTGCCTGGAATGCAATACAAGCCAAAGAGGGGCCTTCTGTGGGGAAGCTTTCTTTTATCTCTCGTTGTCTATGTCCCTAAAGGGAAACAGCTTCATTTCCAGTCACTACAGTAGACAGATCCACCACGGCTTATCACTGGGTGGAAAGGAGGGATCATGTTTCAACTTTGGACTTTCTCTTCAAATAAGGTTAATATGACAGTCTTGGAAAGATGCATATGGTAAAAGGAAAATGTTTATGGTAATTTTTTTTTTTTTTTTTTTTTTTTTTTTTTGAGACAGAGTTTTGCTCTTGTTGCCCAGGCTGGAGTACAATAGCTCGATCTCGGCTCACCACAATCTCCGCCTCCTGGGTTCAAGCGATTCTTCTGCCTCAGCCTCCCGAGTAGCTGGGATTACAGGCATGCACCACCACACCCGGCTAATTTCGTATTTTTTAGTAGAGACGGGGTTTCTCCGTGTTGGTCAGGCTGGTCTCAAACTCCTGACCTCAGGTGATCTGCCCGCCTCGGCCTTCCAAAGTGCTGGGATTACAGACAGGAGCCACCACGCCCGGCCTTATGTTAAATTTTAGGCTTGTTTTTTGTGCTGGATATTTTTCCATTCTCCTGTAGATTCTCTCTCCCCTTCACCTGGTCAGGACTGCTAAAGGCTAAGCTGTGGAGATGTTATTACCAGACTCTGAGACCAAGGCTGGGGATAGTGTAGGGAGAGTGAGGCATTGAGGTTGCAACATTTAAGAAGGCTCTGGCTCTCAGGGCTGTGCAAGTGCTCCGTGCCCAGTCCTGACAGTGAGGTCCTCCTAAAATGTTACTCCCTGGAGGTCTCACTCACCACATTCTTACTGGTTCTACCAGGGGAGACTTCCTTCTGGTAGAAAGTCAGAGACAGGGTCAGCTGTGAAGTCAAGTTGATAGAGGGCAGGCAAGCCCCAAAACTGGTGCTTAGCCTGGGAAGATTCCTGGCTTTACTCAGGAAAGAGGTCAAGAGCCAGCCAGTGGTTAGAAGAAGACAGTTGTATTAAAGCAGCAGCGTCACAGCTCGGTTGACTGCTCCTGAAGAGCAGGGCTCCCCCATCTTAAACAGTGTGTGGAGAGTAGCAGCTCAGGGGCAGATCTGCAGCTATATTAATACCTACTTTTAATTACATGCAAATTAAGAGATTGGATATTTCAAAATTTCTAGAAAAAGGGTGCCATGGAAAGGGGCAATAACTTCCAGGTACTGTCGCGGCAATGATAAAACTCCCATGGCAGTGGTGGGCGTGTCTCATGGAGAGGTGCTGTTGCTGCCGCTTCCCTGTTTCAGCAAATCTTCAGTCTGGTCCAGAATCCAGTTCCACCTCCTACTTTAAGGTTATTTGTTTTCCTGGTTGGCTGCAGCCCCTTACAGATCAGCGCTGCATCCAAAGCCCTTGCCATACAAAGCTCTGTTACTTTAATTTGTCCCTTAAAGCCTGGAGGTGGTAAATGTTGTCTACTGCTAACCCAGATAATTCCACTGTCTTCTGTGGATGTTCTACAATCACACATCTATAAATAATCCGTTTGTAAATAAACTTCCTTTATATATATATATATTTTTTAATTGCATTTTAGGTTTTGGGGTACATGTGAAGAACATGCAAGATTGTTGCATAGGTACACACATAGCAGTGTGATTTGCTGCCTTCCTCCCCATCACCTATATCTGGTATCCCTCCCCATGCCATCCCTCCCCAATTCCCCACCCCCCAATCTCATTCTGAGTATGCGGTCTTCTTTCCATCAAGACCCTGATGAGTATATGTCCCTCATCCAGGCTCTGCCATTTGTAGAGTCCTATGGATTAAAATTTTATGAAGCCTGTAATTATCTTGTGACTAACCCAACTATACTGCATTGTACCTTTTTACATTAAAAGCATTAATTATGTAAATGGACACATTTCTTTTTAAGTGCTTCATTTTGGGGGCATGGCTGTTTTGGCCTCAAAAAAAATAAAAGTTGTCTCGACCTTTCCTGATGCCTGTTGAGACCATGATGTCGACATAGCAGCAGTGATGGATAATGATTTAGAGAAAAGGCTTCAGAATTAGACAGACTTGGATGCAAATCCCAGGTCATCTTCTTCCTTGCTGTGTGACTTTGGACAAGTCACTTGCTCCAGCGGATGTAGGATGTAGAGGCTGCAGCTGTTGGCTTTTTTTTTTTTTTTTTTTTTTCGGTCTTTCCAAAATTGAGCTTTCCCTCTGAAAATATTTCCCATGCCAGTATCCAAGCTCAACTCCTATATTGTGACGTGACCCCAATTGAGACGGCACTCCATTACTGACATAAGGTGCACCAAGTCTTGTCTCTTTACACTGAAGCTCTCAGCTCCTGGGAAAAATGACACACATCTTCACCTTCCATATTCGTTAGCTCACACCTTTCCTTGCCAACTGACAGCAAATTGTATGCACCTGAAGGGAGCAGAGTTGGAGACCGACTCCACAGGGGCAAGATGTCTAAAACAACAAAACGTGAGTTATTTTTGCAATGTTTCTTTTTCAGGCCCACCCACTCCCTGTAATATCTGGCTGAGGTGTGAATGGCTGACTCCAGCAGGTATCAGTAACAGATGGAACCAGCTAATTATGTCTCTTACATGTGAGTAGAGATAAAGCTGTTAATTGCTAATTGTACAGTTCTCCTATTTCCCACCCCAGGGCGCTAGGGCAGAGACCACTTCCCAACCCCAGCTCAAACATGGCCTGTGCTCCTGGCTGAAGAAAAGCATGGAAAACAGTTGGAGACCTGCATCCCCAAGATTGTCAGCCCTTCTCCAGGGCTAGCAACAAGCAGAGTCTAGCAGTGAGAAGATGCTCTTGGCAGGCTCCATATAGCTATGCCCTGAGCCCAGGGGGACTCAGCCAATGAAGACTCAGCTAATGAAAGCTCAGCATGGAGGTAGCAAAGGGCTAAGCCCCCACCAGCAAGTGACATCTGGTAATTGTTTCCAGTGCACTCCAGGGTCCACTTAGTTCCCCAGAATCCACATAACACTGAGGTCTCTAGGCTCCAGCTTGTATGCGGCTCCTCACCAGACACTGAAAAGTGCTGTTATCTGGAATCTTCCTCCAGCTTCCAAGCCTTAAGACCATGTCTCATGATGGTCACAGGATTTTAAGCTAATCAGCCTCTCTTTTAGGGACACACCCCTGCCCCATTCCCAGTAGATGCAAGTTAGAGAGGTGGCCCAATCATATACTGCAATGTGACAGACTATTCTATTTCCATAGCCACAGTGATTGGTTTAGGGAAGGTCAGGTGACACTAATTTGGCCAATCAGAGGCACTCCCGAGACTTGAACTAAAATTCTTTCCAGGATGGAGTCTGATGCTTGCAGCCCAGATCACCTAAGCTCAAGTGATCCTCCTGCCTCAGTTTCCCAAGTAGCTGGGACTACAGATGTGTGTCACCACAATGGCTAATTTCTTACTTTTTTGTAAAGGCAGGATGTCACTATGTTGCCCAGGTTGGTCTAGAATTTCTAGTCTCAAGTGATTTTCCCACCTTGACCTCCCAAAACCTGGGATTACAGGCATAAGCCACCATGCTCAATCTGAAATTCTTGGAAAGGAAGCATTTTTTTTTCTTTTTTGAGACAGAATGTCACCCTGTTGCCCAGGCTGAAGTGCAGAAGCACACTCTAGGCTCACCGCAACCTCCGCCTTTTGGGCTCAAGCAATTCTCATGCCTCAGCCTCCTGAGTAGCTGAGATAGCAGGTACATGTCACCATACCCAGCTATTTTTTGTATTTTAAGTAGAGACAGGGTTTTACCATGTTGGCCAGACTGGTCTTGAACTCCTGGCCTCAAGCAATCCTCCCTCCTTAGCTTCCCAAAGGGCTGGGATTTCACTCATGAGCCACCATGATCAGTCTGAAATTCTTGGGAAAGACACATTCTTTGAAATTGCTGCACTAGGGATATTGTAAGTTACTAGTGGCCCCTGCCTTTCTTTTTTCACAGGTATAGAAGATGCCATTGGTGCCCCATGCCATAACTTCTTGGCCCACCTGAGCTTACCTACAGCTGTGACGGACAGTTTCCAACCTCAAGCATTTGCATCTCTCCTCTCTGCCTGAAGGCTTTAGCTAGTACCCAGGCCCCTTCTTTGCCACCTTCAAGTGGGGGAGAGCTAATGATCTCAGGTAATCTTCAGCCAATGGGAAATGGAAAACCATAAATAAATTCCCTAGCATCCTTGCCCTTGGCTGAGACAACCCTGAGTATGTAGTCTCTAACAAGATCCCATGTGACCTTCCCACGGGGCCACCTGCTCCTTAGTGTACTTTTTACTGATGTTTCTCCCATCTGCCTTATCCTCTCTATTTCCTCACTTGTGCTTCCTGAGATCACCTCCTGTGTTAGTTTGGTCCTTCTGTTGAGATTAGAAATGTGGGAATTTAACTGGAGAAATACTTGTGATGACAAAAGGAGAAAGAGCTGGAGAAGGCAGGGAAAGGCTCAGACTCCAATACAGGACTCACACTGCAGCAGAGAGAGGGAAGGAGGGATAACTGGGCAAGAAGAGACATAGACTGCAGCCTAATTCCAAGACAAGTTTGGCCAGGCCAAACTTGAAGGGTTCTTCTCAAAGACACCTGTCAGAGGAGAACCACATCTTTAGGAATGGGCCTCCCTTAGTGGCCTCACTTGCTGTCATTAGCTGGGTACAGCCTGAGGGAAGTATGGCTTTGATGTAAACGTGGTGTCCCAGAAGGGTTAGAGCAGGGCTATCAGTCAATCATGCCTTCTGCCACAAAACACCTGAGTGGTTCATTTCATGACGACTGCATCTCCCAAATAAACTACTGTATCTCAGGGTCTGCTTTTAGTGGTAATGGTAATAGTAGGGGAACCCAAACTGAGACGATAAAAATCCCTGAAAATGAACCATATGTAAGAGAAGGCAAAGCTAAAGGCCATCGTTTGAGTACCTGGATCCAACCATTCCTGATGTCAGTAACCCACTGAATGAAACAGCTAAATAAGCCAATACAATTTCCTCATGTTGGTTTCTTTTGTCTGTTTTTCTCTTTATTGTTGATACATAATATAGTTACAGTTGGATATCTGTCGATGAGAACTAAGAGTCTATACTAACACAGACATTGTAGCTATCCATTTTTACTAGTGTTGGCCTAAAATTCATTTTGCTTGTTTTGGAATTGCTAAGCCAACCATAGTGAAAATTGACCTCTCTAAGCCTTTGTTATGACCATCCTTGATCCTATTCCTTCTCCCTGCCCAGAACAGCCAGTACGTTATCCAGCTGGAACTCTTTCAGTACGGTAGAACACATGTTTATCCATCCATGGCTATATCCCTGACTCTAGATCACTCTGTTTCTCATGATTTATTAAATAAGTGCACAGGTGTGTGGGATGCTGACATGAGCACAAACGTCTTCTCTGAGCCATATCAGGCAGCCAAGGAAAGGAATCAAGATGCCTGGAGACCAACATGACCGAGGACAGTAAGTCGGGGAGATGCAGCCCAGCCTCAGTGACTGGTTCTAGAAAAACAGATAAATGGGCTGGACACGGTGGCTCACACATAATCCCAGCACTTTGAGAGGACAAGGTGGGCCTTGGCGAAACCATCTCTACTAAAAATACAAAAATTAGCCAGGCATAGTGGTGCGCACCTGTAGTCCTAGCTACTCAGGAGGCTGGGGCAGGAGAATCGCTTGACCCCAGGAGGCGGAGGTTGCAGCGAGCCAATATCGCACCACTGCACTCCAGCCTGGGCAACAGAGTGAGACTCCACCTCAAAAGAAAGAAAAAAAAGAAATACAGAAAAATTGACAGACTTACTTAAAGACCAACAGACATAATCACCCCAGAATCAGCGTAACACTGAGGTCTCTAGGCACCAGCTTGTATGCAGCTCCTGACTAGACACCCAAAAGTGCTGCCATCTGGAATCTTCCCCCATCTTCCAAGCCTTAAGATCATGTCTCATTATGGTCACAGGATTTTAAGCTAATCAGAATCTCTTTTAGGAAAACATCCCTGCCCCATTCCCAGTAGATGTGAGTTTCAGAAACACCACCTCTGAAAGAGGGGAGTTTCTTTAGCAAGGATTTTTTATACAGTGGCTAACAAAGGACGTAACACAAGTGCCCCTTCTTTCTTCTTTTGTGTGTAACTTCCACACACAATCTGTCTCACTGGGTTAATATTACCAAAAAAAAAAAAAAAAAAAAACCCATTTAACAGAGAACTCATAATAATAATAATAAGGTGCTCTCTCAGTAAATGGGTTCATACTTCAAGAGGACCAGAAATGGAAAATGGAGGCACATATTTTTTTCTTTAGCTAATGTACACAAATACCATATGGCTATGAGGAATCAGCGTACATTCCTCCTAGTGCCCAGCCAGAATGGGAAGACAGAAACCACACACACTGTGTACACAATGTCATTCCGCCTTGAGACATGTGCTTTCAAGTTTATGTCTGTCTTGGGAAAATAAAGATCACTTATTTTGAGCCATAGTGATTAATTTTTATGTCCAAATAAGTATTTGTTTGTCTCTTTGTACAGAACTCTCTGCCTTCAGGCTCTGTGGTGGGTGGTGAAGAACTGAAATACACAAGCCATGGGGCTTCCCCTTGTCCATGAAACTACAGAAGATGCTGGCTCGGGAGAACTCAGGTGAGAAAGCTGCTGCAGGAGCCAGAAACCTTGGCAAATACCTTTTCTTTGCAAGTAAGAAAGATGGTTGGGAAAGAGGACAAACTGTTCCTTCTAAATTCCCAGGGAGTAGAGGTTACATGAGGCCCTGTGATTCATTGGCCAGGAGTATCTGCTCCAGCTGCCAGGCCAGAGTGATCAATCCAAAAGTGCTTCTGAAAATGAGGCCAGACCCGCAATAATGAAGCCTGATTGCCTCAGAATTATTGTCGGATTAATTAGCAGCTTTTCCAGTAGCCCATGTGTTCAGGGTCAGTAACAATTTATGGTGAGTCACATTTAAGTAATTTCACTCAAGTGAACTCGCATTTGCTGCACCTACTAAGCAGAGTTTTAGGCAAACCCAATGCAAGAACAGGGTCTCTTGCTCTGCCATATAAAAGTCATTTACCAATAGAAAAAAAATCACTTTGTCTTTCTGGCCTCAGTTTCCCCATTTGTAAAAAATGGGGGTGGAATTGACTCAATAGTCTGTCAGTTTTCCCCAATCTCAATGAGGTAGGAGGTGGGGCTCTACTCCAGAGACAGGGCTTGGATCACAGATCCGATTGAAGACAAGCTTAAAAGCAGCTTTAAATCAGACATACCCACCAGTGTGCCATGTCAATTTACTGTTGCCATGGCAACACCTAGGCATTACTGCCCTTTTCCATAACAATGACCCAATGACCCAAAAGTTAGTGCCCTTTCCCTAGAAATTTCTGCATAAACTGCATGCAATTAAATGTGGGTATAAATATGACTGCAAAACTGCCCTGAGCTGCTACTCTCTGCCTATGAGGTAGCCCTGCTCTGCAGGAGCAGTCACGGAGCTATAACACTGCCTCTTCAATACAGCTGTTTTCTTCTACCTCTGGCTTGCCCTTGAATTCTTCCCTGGGTAAAGCCAAGAACCCTCACAGGCTCCGCATTGGGGCTTGCCTGTCCTGCACCACCAAGACATAGTCTGTATTATTTTTGAGAGCTTGAAATGTAAAATTATATAAGAAAAATACACACAAAAGGAAAATTCATTAATCCCATGAACGTGTTTATCCACAAATATTTACTGATCAGTTTCTACTAGGCTCCAGACACTATACAAAATAATGTAAGATAAGCTTACCTTCAAACACCCACAGTCTATTGGGGAAGACCATGAGCAAATGCACAGCTGGAGCATAGGCACAGAGAAGGGAGCTTGTGAATTAGAGGGAGGGTAGCAAAGTTGAGCCAGAGGAAGTAGCATTGTACTGAGAAATAAAAAAGAGATGAAAGGCATCTCATCAAAGAGTACAGAATTTAATAGGACATAGAGTCATGATAAAAATATGTTGGGAGAATGAAGGTGTATTCTGTGAGAATCATAATGAATGAGGCAGGAAAGCTGCATTGGAGCTATGTTATAGGAGAGGATTTTTGTTTGGAACTAAATTCTGGAAGCCAAGGGAATCTATTGAAGGAATATGACATGACATGGTCAGATTTTAATTCCAGGGAAATCTAGAAGCAGAGAGGAAGACAAATTGTTGAGGGAGGAGGTTAAAGACAAGGAAGTCCATCAGGAGGCTTCTACAATTATCTAGACTAGGAATGGTGGCTATCTCACCTAAGACCCCGAAGCTAGAGAGAATAAAGGTGATACAAGCAGTTTTTCAAAAGTGGATATTGTATTGCTTGCTGACTGATTAAATATGGGAAATCCATAGTGTTGGGTGTCCATATCAACTGCTAGATTTCATTTCTGGTGTCTTGGAGAAGGGGGTGCCATTTGCTAAATACAGAATATGCAAATAGGAAGTGGTTTGGAAGGAGAGCCATGAAATGAGACCTGACTCATGCTGTGCCTGAGTCATATAAGCTGATTAATATCCTAAGGCATAGGCCCAGTAAGAAGCTGGAGATGTGCAAATCATCAGCATAGGTGAGAACCTGAACCATGAATGGAATGGATATTGCCAGGAAGACTGGAAAGAACGAGAAGACCAAAGTAGTATTGAACAGAGCCTGGGGGTCTAAAGAACAGTCTAGGAAGAACATGGAAGAGGGTTGGACAGAGAAGCAGGAAGTAATCCATGCTAACTATATATTTATAGTCACACTAACTATATATTTATAGTCATACTAACTATATATTTATAGTTAGTATATGGGAGTATATCCTGACATAGAGAGGATGGATGGATAGATAGAGATGGAGGGATAAAATTGATAGCTATGTGGATGGAAAAATGGATGGATAGGTGGGTGGATGGATAGATAGATGGATAGATAGATAGATAGATAGAATTGATACATGGATGGAAAGATGGATGCATAGGTAGATATATGAATGAATAGATAGGTAGATAGATAGATAGAATTGATAGATACATGGATTAAAAGATGAGTAGATACATAGATGGATGAATGGACAGATAGATGACAGAACTGACGGAAAGATGAATGGATAGGTGGATGGATAGAAAAAGATTACAAAAGAGTTTAAGGGGTGAGCAATCAGGGGGTTAGATACCGGAGAAAGGTCAAAAAGACAAGGATGAAAAATTGTCCATGGGATTTGGCTCCATGGAGTTCACTGCTGATCTCATCAAGAACAATCTCTGTTGAGTCAGGGAAGTCAGACTGCAGGGCATTCAGCAAACCCTTATTGTGAGAAGTGTGGCAAGAAATGTAGACTACTTTTTCAAGCAGCAAAAAGGGAAAATAGAGAAAATATAGGATGCTGTCTCAGAAGAAGGTGAAGAAAGATTTGGTTTTTTTCCAATATGGCAGAAACTTGAGCACAGCTTTAGATTTAGAAGAAAGAGCCAATAGAAGACACATTGAAGATAAAGGAGAGAAGATCATTGACAAGAGGGACTGGGATCCGAAACCCAGATTGTGGATCCTTGTTAGACAAGAGGAGTTCATTGCTTTCTCTGAAACACAAAGGAAGGAAGAGAGTTTAGACACAAATTATCTTAAAGGCATTAGCAGAAGAATGATGTTGGTCTCCTCAAGAGATCTTGGTTTTCTCAGGGAAAGGAGAGATCAGAAAATGGTAGACAGCGTGAGGCATGAGGTAAACTGTTGAAGTGGCCACTAGTGAGAATAGGAGCCAGAATTGCCAAGGGACAAGGACATGGATTCCTGGGAATCATGGAGGCTCCCACTGGGGTTTAGACCATGAACATAGTAAAGCTACCGCCCTCATGAAAAAATGGAGAACTCCAATGGTTGAGTCAATCAAGAATAAATAGGAACAGACCTTTCCACAATTATCTTGGGTTCTACCTCTGCTCTTTCCCCAATTCACCAAGCCCCACAAACTTGCCAGAAGTTAAATTGTGTCTAGAGTTATAATAGTTAAAACAGGCTCTCACTTGACCCCAGGATTCTCATTAGCTGGGTTACCTACTCCAACATCAACAGTAGACGAGAAGCTTGGCAAAAACAAATTAAACTTTTAAAATTACTCAAGTAAAATATACTTATTGTAAAAAAAAAATGCATCTAGTTTATTGAGAGTTTTTAGCATAAAGGACTGTTGAATTTTGTCAAAGGCCTTCTCTGCATCTATTGAGATAGTCATGAGATAGTCCAGGTTTACTGGTTTATGTGCATAGAGTTGTTTGTAGTAATCTCTGATGGTAGTTTGTATTTCTGTGGAATTGGTGGTGATATCCCCTTTATTGTTTTTTATTGCATCTATTTGATTCTTCTCTCTTTTCTTTTTTACTAATCTGTCTAGTAGTCTGTCTATTTTGTTGATCTTTTCAAAAAACCGACTCCTGGATTTACTGATTTTTTGAAGGGTTTTTTTGTATCTCTATCTCCTCAGTTCAGCTCTGATTTAGTTATTTCTTGTCTTTTGCTAGCTTTTGAGTTTTTTTTTTTTTATCTTGCTCCTCTAGCTCTTTCCATTTAGATGATAGGGTGTCGATTTTAGATCTTTCCTTGCTTCTCATGTGGGCATTTATTGCTATAAATTTTCCTCTAGACACCACTTTAAATATGTCCCAGAGATTCTGCTATGTTGTGTCTTCATTCTCATTGGTTTCAAAGGCCATCTTTTCTGCCTTCATTTCATTGTTTATCCAGTCAACATTCAAGAGCCAGATGTTCAGTTTCCATGAAGTTGTGCAGTTCTGAGTTAGTTTCTTAATCCTGAATTCTAATTTGATTGCACTGTGGTCTGAGAGACTCTTTGTTATGACTTCCACTCTTTCGCATTTGCTAAGGAGCAATTTACTTCCAATTATGTGGTCAATTTTAGAGTAGGTACAATGTGGTACTGAGAAGAATGTATATTCTGCAGATTTGGGGTAGAGAGTTCTGTATATGTCTATTAGGTTTGCTTGGTCCAGATCTGATTTCAAATCCTGGATATCCTTAATTTTCTGTCCTGTTAATCTAATGTCGACAGTTGAGTGTTCAAGTCTCCCACTATTGTTGTGTGGGAGTCTAAGTCTCTTTGTAGGTCGTTAAGAACTTGCCTTATGTATCTGTGTCCTCCTGTGTTGGGTGCGTATATATTTTGGATCATTAGCTCTTCCTGTTGCATTGATCCTTTTACTATTATGTAATGCCCTTCTTTGTCTCTTTTGATCTTTGTTGGTTTAAAGTCTATTTATCAGAGACTAGGATTGCAACTCCTACTTTTTTTTTTTTTTTTTTTTTTTTTTTTTTTTTTTTTTTTTTTTGCTCTCCATTTGCTTGGTAAATCTTCCTCCATCCTTTATTTTGAGACTATGCATGTCCTTGCATGTGAGATGGACTCTCAATAAACTAGGTGTCTACGGAACGTATCTCAAAATAATAAAAGCTATTTACGACAAACCCACAGCCAATATCATACTGAATGGGCAAAAACTGGAAATATTCCCTTTGAAATCTGGCACTAGACAAGGATGCCCTCTCTCACCCCTCTTATTCAATGTAGTATTGGAAGTTCTAGGCAGAGCAATTAGGCAACAAAAAGAAATAAAGCGTATTCAATTAGAAAATGAAGAAGTCAAATTGACTCTATTTGCAGACAACAGAATTGTATATTTAGAAGATACAATTCTGTATCTTCTAAATATACATAATTTCAGCCCAAATCTGAGCCCCCATCATCTCAGACAAAACGACCCCATCATCTCAGCCCAAAATCTCCTTAAACAGATAGCAACTTCAGCAAGTCTCAGGATACAAAACCAATGTGCAGAAATCACAAGCATTCCTATACACCAATAACAGACTTAAAGAGAGCCAAATCAAGAATGAACTGCCATTCACAATTGCTACAAAGAGAATAAAATACCTAGGAATACAACTAACAAAGGATGTAAAGGACCTCTTCAAGGAGAACTATGAAACACTGCTCAAGGAAATAAGAGATGACACAAACAGATGGAAAAACATTCCATGCTCATGGTTAGGTAGAATCAATATTGTGAAAATGGCCACACTGCCCAAAGTAATTTATAGATTCAACACTATCCCCAACAAGCTACCAATGACCCTCTTCAAAGAACTGGAAAAAAACACCTTAAACATCATATGGAACCAAAAGAGAGCCCACACAGCCAAGACAATTCTAAGCAAAAAAAACAAAGCTGGAGGCATCACACTACCTGACTTCGAACTATACTACAAGGCTACAGTAATCAAAACAGTATGGTACTGGTACCAAAACAGAGATATAGATCAATGGAACAGAACAGAGGCCTCAGAAGCAACGCCACACATCTACAACTATCTCATCTTTGACAAACCTGACAAAAATAAGCAATGGGGAAAGGATTCCCTGTTTAATAAATGGTGTTGGGAAAACTGGCTAGCCACGTGCAGAAAGCAGAAACTGGACCCCTTTCTGACACCTTACACTAAAATTAACTTCAGATGGATTAAAGACTTAAACATAAGACCTAACACCATAAAAACTCTAGAAGAAGACCTATTCAAAACCATTCAAGACATAGGCATAGGCAAGGACTTCATGACTAAAACACCAAAAGCATTGGCAACAAAAGCCAAAATAGACAAATGGAATCTAATTAAACTCCAGAGCTTCTGTACAGCAAAAGAAACAATCATTAGAGTGAACCAGCAACCAACAGAATGGGAAAAAATGTTTGCAATCTACCCATCAGACAAGAGGCTAATATCCAGAATCTACAAAGAACTAAAACAGATTTACAAGAAAAAAACAAACAAACCCATTCAAAAGTGGGTGAGGGACATGAACAAACACTTTTCAAAAGAAGACATTTATGAGGCCAACAAACATATGAAAAAATGCTCATCATCACTGGTCATTAGAGAAATGCAAATCAAAACCACATTGAGATACCATCTCACGCCAGTTAGAATGGCTATCATTAAAAACTCTGGAGACAACAGATGCTGGAGAGGATGTGGAGAAATGGGAACACTTTTACACTGTTGGTGGGAGTGTAAATTAGTTCAATCATTGTGGAAGATAGTGTGGCGCTTCATCAAGGACCTAGAAATAGAAATTCCATTTGACCCAGCAATCCCATTACTGGGTATATACCCAAAGGATAGTAAATCATTCTATTATAAAAACACATGCACCTGTATCTTCATTGTGGCACTGTTGACAATAGCAAAGACCTGGAATCAACCCAAATGCCCATCAATGATAGATTGGACAAGGAAAACGTGGCAGATATACACCATAGAATACTATGCAGCCATAAAAAATGATGCGTTAGTGTCCTTTGTAGGGACATGGATGAACCTGAAAACCATCATTCTCAGCAAACTGACACAAGAACAGAAAATCAAACACCCATGTTCTCACTCACAGGTGGGTGTTGAACAATGAGAACACATGGACACAGGGAGGGGAGCATCACACCTTGGGGTCTGTTGGGGGGAAATAGGGGAGGGACAGTGGGGGGTAGGGAAGTTGGGGAGGGATAGCATGGAGAGAAATGCCAGATATAGGTGACAGGGGGATGGAGGCAGCAGACCACATTGCCATGTAGGTACCTATGCAACAATCCTGCTTGTTCTGCACATGTACCCCAGAACCTAAAGTGCAATAAAATACATATATTTAAAAAAATAAAAATAAAAATAAATGCATCTAAAGAAAAACAGTACAAATAAAATCACCCACAATGCCAATAATCAGAGATAATTATAGTTAGTATGTTGGAGTATATCCTGGCATAGAGAAGATAGATAGATAGATGATAGATGATAGATAGATAGATACTTGACGGATGGATAGATGCATGGATGGATGGAGAGAGATAGATAATCTATGATGGATGGATAGAAGATAGATAGATTAGATAGGTAGATAAAATTGATAAATGGGTGGAAAGATAAGTGGATAGGTAGTTTGGTGGATGGATGGATAGATAAATTAGAAAGAGAGAAATAATTGGTAGATGAATGTATAGATACATGGATGGATGGATAGATGGATGGATAGATATAGACAGGTAATTGACGGATGGATAGACAGACAGATAGCTAGATAGATATGATAGATATAATTGATGGATGGAAAGATGAATGAATAGATAGGTAGATAATAGATGGATATATACAAAGTAAAAGCATAAATAATGAAGCAAATGTGGTAAAATTTAATAAACGAATCTGAATAAAGAATATACAGGTGTTTTTGTACTATTGTTGCAATTTTTCCACATGATTAAAATAAATAAAATTTTTAAATACTGAAAAAATAAGTTGCTCTCAATTTGTGAAATGAGCATAATACAAACTTTAAAAACCATTGCTCTATCTTATAGAAAGTCCTTATTTTGGCATGTGAATGGCACTTTTCCTTGATATCTATCACTGATATAGATTTTCTCCTATTTTTAAAATATTTATTTGACCATTTCAATTATATGAGCTCTTTTTATTTGTAATTCTCACAATGAACAATAGCAAAAGTGAGGCCCACCAGTTAGTAAAATTTTGTTTCTTATCTAAGGATATGGATCATATGAAGACTTTCATTCCAAGAATGTCTTGACCTACTGTTGGCTTCTTGCCACAGCTGAACAGAAAGACTTCCCTCTCCCCATTTAAAAGTATGTGGTTCACATCTGTAATCACAGCACTTGGAAGACTGAAGCGGGAGGATTGCTTGAGTCCAGGAACTCGATATCAGCCTAGGAAACATAGCGATATCCCACTCTACTGAAAAAAAAATTAGCCAGGCATGGTGGCACGCACCTGAGTCCCAGGTACTCAGGAGGCTAAGGCGGGAGGATCTTCTGAGCCCATGAGTTTGTGGCTACAGTGAGCTATGATCATGCCACTGTAATCCAACCCTAGCCTGGGTGACAGAGCAAAACCTTGTCTCTAAAAACAAAGTAAAAATGAAAATAAAAAGTATGTACCACTAATAGGCCATTGATTAACGAATAAATATTTTTGCCCAGCAGGACTTATTCTGAAACCTGTGAATGATCAAGCATTTCCTGGTGGTTTAAGTATGAAGCTCGGCCAACCTCCCCATGACAACTCATCTTTCAAAAGGCCTTTTTTTGTCCATTTCCCCCAAAGTGATTTGGCAGAATTTACAGTGATTTTCGAATGTCAAAATGCATTCTTTGGATATAAAATAACAACTATATAGTTAGTGAACACTGTTTTTACTACATATCACTTTGGATGGACGAAGAGAGGTAAGGTCTTCCTTCCTACCTTCCATTTATTTATATATTTATTGAAACAAATACTAAGTGCCTGCACTGTGACAAAGATTGTGCTGGACACACAGGATACAAAGAGATGTGGTAATCTCCAACCTTGATGAACACAGGCTGACAGGTCAGTTTCCCATGAATGAGTGACAGGTGCATTGCAAGTTTAATCACCTTAGCCACCAGGGCAGCCAGGAAGGTCTTGACTTGGGACAAGCCCCTCAGCTTGGTCATCTCAAACACAAGGAGCCTCATCCATTTATCCCAATGTGCTACACAAATTGTATCATTTTTCATGTACACCATGACATGAAGAAGAACAGAAAACACTAGAGGAACCATATCATTAGAAAAATGGCCAGGCACGGTGGCTCACACCTGTGATCCCAGCACCTTGGGAGGCTGAGGTGGGAGGATCGCTTGAGCCCAAGAGTTCAAGACTAGCCTGGGCAACATAATGAGATCCTGTCTCTAAAAAAAAAAAAAAAAAAAATTTTTAGATTTTATTTTAAAAAAGGAAAAAAGTTCAATAAAAATGGAAACATAATGACAACTTTTATGAGTGGTTATATCATTGTTTCTGTTCTAAGCACATTGCACATATCACCGCATTTTCTCCTAAAACAACCCTATGAGCCATGCAACATTATTCTGATTTTGCAGATAAGGAAGTTAAGTCAAACAAAGCTTAAGTAGCTTACCCAAGTTTGCACAACTAGTAAATGGCCAGGATTCAAAGCCAGACTTTCTGGATCCAGACAGGTGCTTTTAATCACTACATTGTAATGCTTCTTGAAGATATAATCACAATGCATTATGATAAATTCTGTAACATACATATTCCTAAAATGCCATGTGTATACAGAATAGAAAGTGATCATTTCTTCCTGGGAGAAGCGAGGGAGACTTCACCATAAACAACCTGAATGCTGGCTGGTAGAATATAATCCTGAACAACACGTACTGAACTTCAAAGCAGTATTTTGGAACACAAAGAAGTAAAAGCATTTTTTCTAATGAATGATCATTATGGCCTAATTGTAACCATAAAATCAGAGTAAGTGACATGTAAATAACAGCATGTCCACAAAGACCTTGGGCTTTCAAGCTAGGCCCTACCAAATCAGGATGTCAAGCCAAGCCTTTCTTAAATAAAGGCCTGTGGTCCTGGTATTAAAATTGTATGTTTGTTTCAGTCTTCATCTTGTGTGTGTGTGTGTGTGTGTGTGTGTGTGTGTGTGTTGCTGACCTTTCCATGTGACATTTAGTCTGCCATTGATTTTTAGGTTCCTGAGACACAAGGTGATTGATTTTTGCATTGGCTGATTTTCAAGAACTTATCAGAAATTTTGGTCAGGACTTGGCAAATTGAAAGGGTAAGGAATATTCTGCTCTGACTTCTTATTGAACTAGTTTGTTCTTTATAGTCATAATAATTTCTCAAAACACATACTGGAACAGTTTGCTTAAATACCTCCAATAGTGTCATATAATTCACAGGAAAAAGTTTGAGCTTAACTTTTTTTTTTTTTTTTTTTTTAGTATGATAACAAACATTTATTCTTTTTTTTTTTTTTTATAAATACTTTTTATTGCATTTTAGGTTTGGGGGTACATGTGAAGAACATGCAAGATTGTTACATAGGTACACACATGGCAGTGTGATTTGCTGCCTTCCTCCCCATCATCTGTATCTGTTATTTCTCCCCATGCTATCCCTCTGGAGCTTAACTTTTTAGTTCAGTGTGAAAAGACTTTCCTAACATGAACACCGATTATCTTTCCAGCTTCATTTACTATCCTTTTCTCTGACAAATCCTAGTTTTTGGCCACACTACATTCTCAATTCCTCTCCCAGTATTATGTGCTATATTCTTCTAAGTTCCTCTAACTATATGTTATGTATTCTACTTTTGAGTGTCTTTCTCCTATATATACAACCAACTAACATCTATCTCCTATTCATATATCAATACAAAGTTTCAAAGACACCTCTTCAAATAAGTCTTCCATGGGCCCCTTCACTCAATCTTCAGTAAGTTTCTATGAAATTTTTCTCTATGATTCCTTCCACAATATCTCTCATCTCTATATCTCTATCTGAATATCTACCTCTGCCTGTATGTGTGGGTATACGTCTGTGTGTGTGTGTATATATATATATATATATATATATATATATATATATATATAATCTTAGTACAGTGTCTGAGAAAGCATTAATCAATGTTTGTTGAGTGAACGCTTCTAAGAAAGTAGAAACACAGCAGGAAAAAAAGAAAATATTATTCAAATAAAAAAGGGGCTTGAGGACTGAACATTTGAGGGGAGATAAAAACATAAACTAAGATTGAATATCACCTAAAAGTTCACAAACAGTGAGCTGTCCAGTTGAAAGAGGTTGTGGAAGGCAGAGAGGGAAAGACTCATTTCACCTTAATGCAAGCCTCAGAAGAAGGAAAATTGCTTGGATGTTGGGGTGAAGGTGCAATTCCACTAACAAAGTGAAAGAAATTTGGCTTTGAAATAAGAGATCCAGAGTGAAAAAAAGAGTTAAAATATTTATAAGGATAAAAGCAAATGTTACATTATGCACTAACCAATGGACCATGCAGTCTTTGAGTAAATCTCTGGAGTGAGGCTTTTGAAGTTCTCTCTGAAGAGATGGAGTGTGTGCAGCTATGAGTTGATGCACAATCTCTCTCCAACAAAACTGAAAACCTTCCTCTATCATTGGCCTTGCTGTCTCCCACAAAGCCTTTTTCCACTGTACTTAAAAAAAAAAAAAAAAAAAGAACAGATAGAAATAGGAAAGAGAAATCCTATTTAGCCAACTTTCAGAGGTTATCTTCTGATAACTGAGCTTGGAATGAGGCAAGCTGCCTCCTCTTTGCCAAGGTCATGGGTGACTCTTGGTTGGATGTCAGGCAAGGGGGCAGGAGTGCAATGCAGGGTAAGTGGCTTTCCTCAATCATGGCTGCTTCCAAACCATTTTAAAGAGGACTGCTTTCCTTGTGGAATGCTTAATAATCTTCAGAGCCAAACGGATGACAGCTAAGACTACAAACTCAAAGAAGAATGTTAGAAAAACCAGCCTGCCCTAGCCCTGGCAATTTTGTAGCCATTAATTGCAGAGACACCACCTGGGGAAGGTTGATACTTGATATAAGTAAAAGAGAAAAGCAGGCACTAAAACCATTTTTTCGCAGGGCTAGAGATATGTAAATTAGGCAGATCTGGAGTAGAATTGCAAAAGAACCAGCCCAGTGATCCTGTACCTTTCATACAGCCCAGCCCTCATCCCCCATTCACAGATGGGTTAGCATGAAAAGAAGGAACATAATACTCTTTCAATGGTTACTATATCCCAGGGACTTTCACATATTTTATTTTGCCATATTCTCACAATAATCTTTTCAAATGGGCATGATTATCTTCAGTTTCTAGTTGAGAAAATTGGATCTCAGAAAAGTGAACCTGCTCAATGTCATGCGACTAGGAAAGAGAGCATCTGGATTTGAACACAGGCCTCCTTATTAAAGAAATATTTCTTGGGCTGGGCATGGTGGCTCACGCCTGTAATCCCAGCACTTTGGGAGGCCGAGGCAGACAGACCACCTGAGGTTGGGAGTTCAAGACCAGCCTGACCAACGTGGAGAAACCCCGTCTCTACTAAAAATACAAAACTAGGCAGGTGTGACGGTACATGCCTGTAATCCCAGCTACTTGGGAGTCTGAGGCAGAAGAGTCGCTTTAACCCAGGAGGTGGAAGTTGCAGTGAGCTGAGATTGCACCATTGCACTCCAGCCTGGGCAATAAGAGCAAAACCCCATCTCAAAAAAAAAAAAAAAATCTTATCTCTTTGTATTATACTATCTAGATCCTGGTTTCAATAATGGAGACACAAAAGCAAAAAGATAGCATTTTAAAGCTACAGGGAATGTAACAGTCCAGAAGAGAAATAGGCACACAGAATTGCATTAAGATATAGTATATTGAGTTAAAATTGAGGTCAGTACCTAAGTACAGAGAGCGGGCCTATCTTCCAAGGGTGGGATTCTGAAATGGTGCCGAAATAAGATATTTCCACCTTGCCATTAAGAGTACATATACATACATATATATATATATATATTATTGCACTTTAGGTTCTGGGGTACACGTGCAGAACATGCAGGATTATTGCATAGGTAAATACATGGCAATGTGGTTTGTTGCCTCCATGCCCCTATCATCTATATCTAGCATTTCTCCCTGTGTTATCTCTCCCCAACCTCCCCACCCCTGCACTGTCCCTCCTCTATTCACCCAACAGACCCCAGGGTGTGATGCTCCCTTCCCTGTATCCATGTGTTCTCATTGTTCAACACTTGCCTATGAGTGAGAATATGCAGTGTTTGATTCTCTGTTCTTGTGTCAGTTTGCTGAGAATGATGGTTTCCAGATTCACCCATGTTCCTACAAAGGACATGAACTCATTGTTTTTTATGGCTGCATAGCATTCCATGGTGTATATGTGCCACATTTTCCTTGTCCAGTCTATCATCAATGGGCATTTGGGTTGGTTCCAGGTCTTTGCTATTGTCAACAGTGCTGCAATGAACATGTGTGTGCATGTGTCTTTAGAGCAGAATGATTTATAATCCTTTGGATATATACCCAGTAATGGGATTGCTGGGTCAAATGGAATTTCTATTTCTAGGTCCTTGAGGAATCACCACACTGTCTTCCACAATGGTTGAACTAATTTACACTCCTACCAACAGTGTAAAAGTTGTTCCTATTTCTCCACATCCTCTCCAGCATCTGTTGTCTCCAGATTTTTTAATGATTGCCATTCTAACTGGCGTGAGGTGGTATCTCAATGTGGTTTTGATTTGCATTTCTCTCATGACCAGTGATGATGAGCATTTTTCATATGTTTGTGGGCCTCATAAATGTCTGTTCATGTCCTTTACCCACTTTTGAATGGGTTTCTTGTTTTTCTTGTAAATCTGTTTTAGTTCTTTGTAGATTCTGGATATTAGCCTCTTGTCTGATGGGTAGATTGCAAAAATTTTTTCCCATTCTGTTGGTTGCTGGTTCACTCTAATGATTGTTTCTTTTGCTGTACAGAAGCTCTGGAGTTTAATTAGATTCCATTTGTCTATTTTGGCTTTTGTTGCCAATGCTTTTGGTGTTTTGGTCATGAAGTCCTTGCCTATGCCTATGTCCTGAATGGTGTTGAATAGGTCTTCTTCCAGGGTTTTTATGGTGTTATGTCTTACGTTTAAGTCTTTAAACCATCTGAAGTTAATTTTAGTGTAAGGTGTCAGAAAGGGGTCCAGTTTCTGCTTTCTGCACATGGCTACCCAGTTTTCCCAACAGCATTTATTAAACAGGATTCCTTTCCCCATTGCTTGTTTTGGTCAGCTTTGTCAAAGATCAGATGGTTGTAGATGTGTGGCATTGCCTCCGAGGCCTCTGTTCTGTTCCATTGGTCTATATCTCTGTTTTGGTACCAGTACCATACTGTTTTGATTACTGTAGCCTTGTAGTATAGTTCGAAGTCAGGTAGTGTGATGCCTCCAGCTTTGTTCTTTTTGCTTAGAATTGTCTTGGCTATGTTGGCTCTCCTTTGGTTCCACATGAAGTTTAATGTGGTTTTTTCCCAGTTCTGTGAAGAGGGTCATTGGTAGCTTGATAGGGATAGTGTTGAATCTATATGTTACTTTGGGCAGTATGGCCATTTTCACAATATTGATTCTTCCTAACCATGAGCACGGAATGTTTTTCCATCTGTTTGTGTCATCTCTTATTTCCTTGAGCAGTGGTTCATAGTTCTCCTTGAAGAGGTACTTTACATCCTTTATTAGTTGTATTCCTAAGTATTTTATTCTCTTTGTAGCAATTGTGAATGGCAGTTCATTCTTGATTTGGCTCTCTTTAAGTCTGTTATTGGTGTATAGGAATGCTTGTGATTTCTGCACATTGATTTTGTATCCTGAGACTTTGCTGAAGTTGCTTATCAGTTTAAGGAGATTTTAGGCTGAGATGATGGGGTATTCTAAATATACAATCATGTCGTCTGCAAATACAGATAATTTGACTTCCTCTTTTCCTAATTGAATATGCTTTATTTCTCTTTCTTGCCTGATTGCTCTGGCTAGAACTTCCAAAACAAAATTCCATATTGAATAGGAGTGGTGAGAGAGGGCATCCTTATCTGGTGCCTGATTTCAAAGGGAATGCTTCCAGTTTTTTCCCATTCAGTATGATATTGGCTGTGGGTTTGTCATAAATAGCTTTTATTATTTTGAGATATGTTCTGTCCATATCTAGTTTATTGAGAGTTTTTAGCATAAAGGGCTGTTGAATTTTGTCCAAGTCCTTCTCTGCATCTATTAAGATAATCATGTGGTTTTTGTCTTTGGTCTGTTTATGTAGTGGATTACGTTTATAGACTTGCATATGTTGAACCAGCCTTGCATCCCTGGGATGAAGTCTACTTGATTGTGATGGATAAGCTTTTGATGTTTTGTTGCATTTGATTTGCCAATATTTTATTGAAGATTTTTGCACCTATGTTCATCATGGATATTGGCCTGAAGTTTTCTTTTTTTTGTTGAGTCTCTGCCTGGTTTTGATATCAGGATGATGTTGGTCTCATAAAATGATTTGGGAAGGATTCCCTCTTTTTGGATTGTTTGGAATAGTTTCAGAAGGAGTGGTACCAGCTCCTCTTTGTATGTCTGGTAGAATTCGGCTGTGAATCCATCTGGACCTCGGCTTTTTTTGATTATTGGCTATTAATTGCTGCCTCAACTTCAGCCCCTGTTATTGGTCTATTCAGGGTTTCGACTTCTTCATGGTTTAGGCTTGGGAGGGTGCAAGTGTCCAGGAATTTATCCATTTCTTCCAGGTTTACTGGTTTATGTGCATAGAATTATTTGTAGTAATCTCTGATGGTAGTTTGTATTTCTGTGGAATCGGTAGTGATATCCCCTTTATCGTTTTTTATTGCATCTGTTTGACTCTTCTCTCTTTTCTATTAATCTGGCTAGTGGTATGTCTATTTTGTTGATCTTTTCAAAAAAAACAGCTCCTGGATTTATTGATATTTTTAAGGGTTTTTTGTGTCTCTATCTCCTTCAGTTCTGTTCTGATCTTAGTTATTTCTTGTCTTCTGCTAGCTTTTGAGTTTTTTTGATCTTGCTCCTCTAGCTCTTTCAATTTTGATGATAGGGTGTCGATTTTAGATCTTTCCTTGCTTCTCATGTGGGCATTTATTGCTATAAATTTTCCTCTAGATGCTGCTTTAAATGTGTCCCAGAGATTCTGCTACATTGTGTCTTTGTTCTCACTGGTTTTGAAGAATATCTTTATTTCTGCCTTCATTTCATTGTTTATCCAGTCAACATTCAGGAGCCAGTTGTTCAGTTCCCATGAAGCTGTGCGGTTCTGAGTTAGTTTCTTAATTCGGAGTTCTAATTTGATTGCACTGTGGTCTGAGAGACTGTTATGATTTCCATTCTTTAATTGCATTTGCTGATGAGTGATTTACTTCCAATTATGTGGTCAATTTTAGAGTAGGTGCGATGTGGTACTGAGAAGAATGTATATTCTGTGGATTTGTGGTGGAGAGTTCTGTAGATGTCTATTAGGTTTGCTTGGTCCAGGTCTGAGTTCAAGTCCTGGATATCCTTGTTAATTTTCTGTCTCATCTATCTGTCTAATACTGACAATGGGGTGTTCAAGTCTCCCACTATTATTGTGTGGGAGTCTAAGTCTCTTTGTAGGTCATTAAGAACTTGCTTCATGTATCTGGGTGCTCCTGTATTGGGCGCATATATATTTAGGATAGTTAGCTCTTCTTGCTGCATTGATCCTTTTACCATTATGTAATGCCCTTCTTTGTCTCTTTTGATCTTTGTTGGCCTAAAGTCTATTTTATCAGAGACTAGGATTGCAACTTCTGCTTTTTTTGGCTCTCCATTTGCTTGACAGATCTTCCTCCATCCCTTTATTTTGAGCCTGTGTGTCCTTGCATGTGAGATGGGTTTCCTGGATACAGCACACCGATAGGTTTTGACTTTTTATCCAATTTGCAGTCTGTGTCTTTTGATTGGGGTATTCAGCCCATTTACATTTAAGGTTAATATTGTTATGTGTGAATTTGATCCTGCCATTTTGATGCTAGCTGGTTGTTTTGCCCATTAGTTGATGCAGTTTCTTCATTGTTTCAACACTCTTTACCATTTGGTATGTTTTTTGGAGTGGCTGGTACTGGTTGTTCCTTTCTCTTGGATCTTTCAATCAAGTATATGCAAATACAGAAGAAAATAAGCACCAACTAATATTTATTGAGCACTTGCCGTGGACAGACCCAGATGCAAAGGGCCTGAGACATAAACAAATTTGGGCCATTACTCAAATCCACCCACTACCAGGTTTTTATAAGGAATATATACTATAATGCATGGGGAAGAAAAGTTAAGCATAGCTTCTGGTACATAGTAAAGATTCAATAAATGTAATTTATCATTGCTGTTTTTGTTGAAGGGTAAGAAACATTGTTCCAATTTCCATAAATGAGAGAGGGTTTTTATGTTACTTTACAAATGTAAACAGTTTGAGGGAAATGATTTCCTTCTCTTTCAATACCCCTTACTCCTTCCTTTGGAAGGAGAAATGTTCTTTGTTTGCTTGTTGTTGTTATTTTTTGTTTGTTTTTTGAGACAGGATCTCTCTCCGTCATCCAGGCTGGAATGCAGTGGTGCAATCTCATCCCACTGCAACCTCTGCCTCCCACGCCAAGCAATTCTCCACCTCAGCCTCCCAAGTAGCTGGGACTATGGGTGAGCACCCCCACATCCAGCTAATTTTTTGTATTTTTTTATAGGAATGAAGTTTTGCCATGTTGCCCAGGCTGGTCTCAAACTCCTGGGCTCAAGCAATCCATCTGCCTTGGTCTCCCAACATGCTAAGATTACAGACATGAGCCACCACACCTGGCCAGGAGAAGTTGTTTATCTGGTTGGTGCATCTCATTTCTCTAAGACATGAGTTTTGAATGTCATGATCAGAAAAAGGGGATTATAATCCCGGCTTGTCTCATAGGTTTGTTGAAATAATGTATGAAACCACACGGTATCTTTCATGACACAAAGTGAAGCGTTACTCCATTAAAGCAGTGAGGCATAATAATTCCAGCGACTATTTGTTGAGTGCATCCTATGTACAAGAACTTTAATGCATTATTTTATATTATCCTCCTGATCATCCTGGCTAAAACGTGTCTTCCTTTTACGTAGGAAGTGATTGAGCCCCACAGATGTTAAGCAACTCATTCAAGGTCACACAGGTGGCAAATGGCTGAGCCAAGCTTCAAATCCATTTCGCACCCCCTGTGAATATTTGACAGTATCTGGAGACATTTTGGGTTACTCTAACTGGCGTGGTGGTGATGCTGCTGCCATCTAATGAGTAGAGGCCAGGGATGCTGCTAAACATTCTGCAATTCCCAAAACAGGACCCAAGGGTGAAGAATTACTCAGCAGAGGATGTCGACAGTGCAGAGTTTGAGAAGCTCTTCTCTAATGAGTATTAAATACATTGTCTCGTATAATGGGTAAGCTAGTAGACTCCTGAGCTACATTCCTTAACTCCACTTACCAGCTTTGTAACTTTGGGCAAGTCATTTAACAACCCCCTGCTTCAGGTTCCTCACCTGTAAAATAGGGTTAACTATAGTTTCCACCTCCTAGGATTTTTGTGAAGGTGAAACAAGTGGCTACATGTAAAGTATTTAGAACAGGGGTTGGCATTTAGCAAAAGCTCAATAACTGTTTGCCATTTATGTATTAAAAAGTCATGCACATTGTAAGTCCACTCTCCAGCCCATCCTCTGTGTAAATCTTCCCAGGCTTGCTCATACTTGATGCTCCTGGTGATTAAGAGCTCTGAAGCCAGACAGCATGGGTTTCCTGGTCTGAATCCTCACTGTTAAGTCGACAGCTCAGGTGATGGGATTCAAAGTGATCAAGATCAGCCGAGATGTGTTTTTTCACTTAATACTTAAAACAACCCTGGGAAATTGGTACCACTATTTCACTGATGAGGCTTCAGAGGATTCGTTCACTTGCCCAAAGTTCTAGCCACTAAGTGGAGAGTCAGGATTCGAACCAGACTCCAAAGCTGCTGCCTGTCTCGTCTCAAGGTGCTGCTAGGGCTGGGCACAGTGGTTCACACTTGTAATCCCAGCACTTTGAGAAGCTGCAGAGGGAGGATCACTTGAGGCCAGAAGTTTAAGATTAAGGTGCTGCCACCTGTCAGTGCCATCACAAATGGATTTAGAGACTCAACCCCTACCCTTCCACCTATGGAGAGAGTGCATTTGCAGGCAGAAGGCTAATGCTGGCTCTGCCACTTTGCAGTGGCCAGACATTGAAAAAGTAACACTCTCTCGGAGCTGCCATATATAAAATAATCTCAACTTTGTTGATATCAAATAATATTTTAAAACACATAATATAAGGAAGATTTAGGGCCTTTTTCAGGCAACAAAGTTTTCCTTAGAATGCCTTAGAAAGTCCATAGGTGAAGCTTGACCTAGTGGCTTTGAAGAATGCACAAATAGTTTTTTAGCAATCCTTGAAATTCCTCCATTTCTAGTATGACCTAGCCCAGTCTGGGGGGTTTATGGAGCAGGGTTGATGGCCAGGTATGTATCTGCAAAATGCTGTATGGACATTCATAGAACTATCCCAGCCATTCAACTGGCTCTGGGTCATAGCACACAAACGTGAGAGGAGAGGAGAGGTCATTTAATAGGGCTGTTGTACTCTCAGCTTCACCAGTTCAATCACTTTCTCAGCATTCTCAAGAAACTAATATTCCACAGCTAGCTCGCTGCACTGAACTTTTCAGAAGCTCTGACCTCTGAGCTGTTTCTTGGAGACTGCAGGTGAACGTCACTTATTCCCACCATTTTCCCTTGGAGCCTCTAAATTCTCCTTGGTCTCTATCACTGTGCCAATGTAGATGAAGCACCGCTCCCAAAGTAAGAATTCCTAGGCGCGAATGGGCCCTGGGGGGGTGACTCTGGAGAAATTACTAAAATTATGTGAGCAATGGTTTCCTCATTTGTAAAATGAGAAACTAATAATACCAATGTCAAGGGCTAATCTGAGAATAAAATTGGCTTAGTTCATATTAAAGTGCTTTAGAATGTGTGTAATGTAGAATGTACTATTATTTCTTATCTAGGTATTGCCTTTGGTGTCATTTGTTAAATCTCTCTTATGTAACAGGAACTGATGAAGGATTTATACAAAGTATCTCATCTGGTCCTCACAAATAATCCTAGGACATAGGACTTGTTATTGGCTCCATTCTAGGGGTAAGCAAACAGAGGGTTAAAGTGGTTAAATAATTTCCCCAAGGCTGTAAGTGGTAGAACCAGTACTTGAACCTGAGCCTATTTCAGAACAAGTTCATGCTCTTACACTATGATAATCTCTGGTCTTCTCCAAAACAGAGGAGGTGGGACATGGTGGCTCATGCCTATAATCCCAGCACTTTGGGAGGTCAAGGCAGGCGATCACTTGAGTCCAGGAGTTTGAGACCAGCCTGGGCCACATGGGGAATCGCCATCTCTACAAAACATAGAAAAATTAGCTGGGTGTGGTGGCACACACCTGTGGTCCCAGCTACTCAGGAGGCTGAAGTAGGAGGATCATCTGAGCCTGGGAATGTCGAGGCTGAGGCAAGCTGTCATCATGCCACTGGACTCCAGCATGGACAACAGAGTGAGACCCTGTCACAGAAAAAAGAAAAAAAAGAGAAGAGGCTAAGAAACTAGGAGGGAACCCAAAATTATTAGTATTGAGATGATTGTTTTTTCTATTGGGCTTTAGAAAAAATTATATATGATGAGACAGAACCAAAAAGTATGGAGCTGCCCACTTCCTGACCAGAAACCAGCTCCTGGACTAGGATTCTTTCTTCTTTTAAAAGCTTGTTTGCTTATTATTATTATCATTTTGCATTTAGTCACTGAATTCTTTGTCTTTTCCTGATGGTGCTGTATTTGGTCTGTTTATCTAGATTTGCCCAAAATAAAAAAAGTCCTGGATCAATTGAATACTGGCAAGGAGAGCCAAAACCCCTCTCCTATGGAAAGTGCCTTGAAGCAGTGGGAGCCTCCAAGTTCACTGACAGGCAAGCTATCACAGACACCAAGAAATAGAGAGGCTCACAGGTTAAAGTACAGTGTTTGAAACACATTGCTTATTAATGAATTGGAAACACGGGACAAAATGCAAGAAGAAAGAGATGGGAGAGCCCCGTGAAGCACACAGAAGAGACTGCAGGCAGGGAGCCGTGAGGGTGGATGTGCAGCAATCTGCTTCCCAAGGACACACCAGGAGGTGAGCCTGGGTCTCTCAGGCCACCACTGCTGCACTTCTGATTTCTCCATGAATGCTGAAGTTCCTTGAGGGCTGAGAATAGATTCTGGTAACATGAGTAGCAAGAACTTGCTGTCTATCTTCCAGACATTGAGGTGAGGCAAGTATCCCCAAAGCTCACTCACCATAAGCAACAGAGCCCTGGCCAGCCCAGGCAGACCAGCTCCGCTTAGCCAGGCTGCCTCATCCACCTCCGGACCAGGGCTTTCTCTGTACCAGATTGAGAACTGGGACCATCTACACCACAAAGCTCACTTCTACATTAACGTGACTTCACTGGCCCATTGTCTTCCTCAACATGCGTTTCCTATTCCAGGAAACTCTTGCCAGAAAGCTGAATCTTCTGGAAAGACCCATCGGCTTTTCAATACAAAACATCAAACCCTTCCAAGACACTTTCAACCCTGCCTCAAAATCATCGCCTTGCTGTGTCATCCCGCAATTCTCATCTATTACATCATGGTCCTCATCCAGGCCTAATCAAGGCCCCACTCAGTGGGAAAACCCACCTCAAAACAGACTTCAGCATCTCAATAAGGATGTCAGCTTTGTCCTCCTCAAAAAAGAAAAGAAAAGAAAAGAAAAGCATGGTCCAACATATTGCAAAACTATTTTTAACCCTCACAACAACCCTATGAGGTAAATATTTGACCCTCTCTTGACAGATTGGAAAATCAGGGCTTAGGGACCTAAGAGATACGACTTTGAACCACAGAATTTGTAAATAAACGTACCAAAACTTACGCCTAAGTATTCTGAGACCAACTCCTGGTATCTTTCCACCATTCCAGTAGGGATTTGAAACTTGGCTCAGCCATTTACGAGCCACGTGACCTGGGATGAATTACTCAACCTTTCAAAGGCTCAGTTACCACATAGGTTTAAAAAAGATATATTTTAACCAAGGTGATCAGGAAGATAATATAATGCAAGTTAAGTTCCTGAACACAGCAAGCACTCAACAAATGATAGCTAGAATTATCACGCCATGCTGCCTTCCTGTATTAACACCCCACTTTTGTATCATGATTAATGATTTACACATTGTGTTTAAATACATTATTTCAGTAAACCTATAAAGTAAGCAGGAATTATGGACCCCTGCTGTAGGTTATGACATTGAGATGGTGGAGAAAAATAACACTTACTCAAAATCACACAAGTAGTAAGTAAAGATTTGGGAATGCAACCCAGTCTTTTGGTTTGAAATGAAGAATAATTTCTATTGCACCGTATGAGGCATTGAACACATTATACACTACCTTTTCATTCATTCATTCAGTTGTTCAACATCTACAAAGTTATTCCTCAGGTTCAGAAGTGGAAATTGAGTTCGATTTTCTTCTCACTCAGGGGTCGCTTTACCAGTTAGAAAATCAAGTTACTGATGTGTGACTGAAAAGAACCTCCCTAAGAGGCAATACTACCCTTTGTTAATATAACAGATATTTATTGAGCACCTACTGTCTGCATAGAAATATGCTACATGTTGGGAAAACAGCAGGCATGGCTCTTTCTCCTCTCTACCTTTAAGGTGTTCAGGGAAGCACCAGAATGCAATGCATTATTAAACGTGCTCATGATACAGGTGCTATGCAAGAGAAAATGAGAGTCACTAACACAGGAACAAAAAACCAAATGCCACCTGTTCTCACTTGTAAGTGGGAGCTAAATGATGAGAACTCACAAACACAAAGAAGCAAACAACAGACACTGGGGTGTACTTGAGGGTAGAGGTTGGGAGGAGGGAAAAGAGCAGGAAAAATAACTGTTGGGTACTAGGCTTACCTGGGCGATGAAATAATCTGTACAACAAACCCCTGTAACACAAGTTTACCCATACAACACACCTGCATAGTATCCTCAAATCTAAAACAAAGCTTAAAAAAAAAAGTCACCAACTCACCCTGGAGAGGTCAAGAAACATCTGTGAAAGATGATGTTCGAGTTGAGATAAGAATGATAAGTAAGGTTGACCTTTGAACAATACTGATTTGAGCTGCATGGGGCCACTTATATGCAAATTTTTTCAATAAAAGTGGCACTGAGTGTGCCTGCCTCTCCTGGCTCCCCTTCTACCTCCTCCACCTCTTCCCCTTCTGCCACCTCGAGACAGCAAAACCAACCCTCCGACTTCCTTCTCCCCTTCAGCCTACTAAGTCTGAAGATGAGGAGGATCTAAACGTTTATGATGATCCACTTCCACTTAATAAATAGCAAATATATTTTTTCTTCCTTGCAATTTTCTTAATAACATTTTCCTTTCTGTGGCTTATTTTATTGTAAGAACGCAGTATGTAATGCATATAACATAAAAAAGCAAGTGTTAATTGACTGTTTATGTTATCAGTAAGGGTTCCCATCAATAGTACCCTTAGTAGTTAAAGTACCCTAATTAGTAGTTAAAGTTTTGCAGAGTCAAAAGCTATGTGCAGATTTTTTACTGCATAGGGCTGGATCCTCCCCAGCGTTGTTGCAGGGTCAACTGCAGATGTTAACCAGATAGTAGCTAACCCTGCGGAATCTGACCTGGAATTTGCAGAGCCACTAGAGAGGCGCACTAAGGGTCAACTCTCCAGATCCTGCAACGAGATGAGTTTGACTGTCAAGCATCTTTCCCATTAACACAGTGACAAGTTTCCTAAGAAGGTGGCCAACACAAAGTGTATGATGGAGAGCAAGGTCTCTACACAGAGATGACAGTTGATGCATTAGCACTGTTGCAAAAACAGGACCAGCAATGGCCCACAGAAAACTCCTGGAGTCTGAAAGTGACTAAATTGGACTCCTGACAGCTTTAAACTCAGAGGCAGAGCCTGCATCTCAAACAGAAGAGGGAGAATTGTCTAAATGCTTCAATTCTTGTAATTGAAGCAATTGCACATCATTTTACATGCCAGCTTCCTGACAGGATAACCAGTTTGAGTGGAGTGTGGGAATTCAATTATGTATCTTCCGTCTGCATCTTTGAGAGAAAACAACCCAACTGGCCTGTCAAATATCCAGCATGTTTGCCTGTTGGAAATTGCTATCTCCTCCTGACACAGAAAATGTCTGTGCAGAAGAGAAACCTATTATATTTCAGAAAGCTAGCATAACCCTATTACAAAACCTGACAAAGAAAACTACAGACCAATTTTATCTATGAATATAAATGCAAAATTCCTAAATAAAATATAAGCATATGAAATGTGTCAGTATAACATAAAGCTGTTCCATTAAAAATTTGAAACAAAATAAGGATACCCATAATGATCCCAATTATTTTAAATTGCTTTGAAATGTCTGGCCAATGCAATAAGACAAGAAACATAAATAAATAAAGGGTATAATTATTGAAAAGCAAATGGTAACATTTCTCATTATTTGCATATGTGAATGTCCACCTGGAAAATCTAAGCAAATGAACTGAAAAAGATCTTAACCACCATAAGAGTTCCCTGGTTACTTTCCTAAGAACTTAATCTAAAGTAACATTCAGAGAGTCAAAGGTTCATGATAGGCTGGGCACAGTGGTTCATGCCTGTAATCCCAGGGTTTTGGGAGACCAAGGGAAGGAGGTTGCTTGAGGTCATGAGTTCAAGACCAGCCTGAAGAACATAGCAAGATCCCTTCTCCACAATAAAATTTAATTATTAGCTGGGCATGGTAGCATGTGTGGTAGTCCCAGCTATTCAGGAGGCTGAGGTGGGAGGATCTCTTGAGCCCAGAAAGCCGAGGCTGCAATGAGCTATATTTGAACCATTGCACTCCAGCCTAGGCAACAGAGCAAGACCCTGCCTCTTAATTTATATATATATATATATATATATGATAGAAGGATTCTCATCCCAAAATTATTTCTATTAGTGAAAAAAACAAAAGTAATCTAAATATCTAACAATAAGGATGTGTTAAATATATTACTTTAGATCCTAATGATAAACTATTCAGGCATTAAGACGTATTTTGAAAAATATTTGATAACCTGGAAAAATCCTCACATACTAACAGAATAAGAGCAAAAATACAAACCTAAATATGGTGTGATTTCTGTTTTGTAAAATAAACAAATAAAACATATCTATGTATATTTGCATAGAAAGCATACTGTGAGGAATATAAACATGGTAATATAGTTATCACTGGGTGGAGACCTTTAAACTTTTATAGACTTTACATGAATTAGTTTTACAAATTATGCTATGGCTAGTATAGGATTAGGCCAGATATCAAAGATACTTGCCAATCTGTTTCTGCATAAATATGATGATGTTCTAGGAAAATCGGGCACTCCAAAACAGAAAAGAGCCTGCGATAGTATTATCCCTTGAAGACTTAGGCTACCACACAATACTAACAACCAGCTTCGCTCAGAATTTGACAGGAGCTGACCTACGTGGACAGGACCCTAACCTTCAACTTTATCAGCAGACAAAACCTTTTTCTTTCCTGGCCCCAGCTAGAGCCTAATTTGTCATCCAACTCCTTTTTTGCCACACTCCTGTCTCCACTGGGCCCCTCTGGCTAATCCTAACAAAAGTCGCATGTGTGACCCCACCTGAAATGAGTTCCCCAGATGAGCTCATCCTCCAGCATCACTCTACCAAAAACCACTTGAGCTCCTAGCTCAGGATCTTCCCCTCCGGGACATTGACAATCAGGTCCTGGATTTACATGGGTTCTCCTTTAATAGATTTCTTGCCTGAATATCCCCTTCTGATGAACCAAAGCAGACCCGACCTAGATGCCAACCTAACAGACCAATACAAAAGGTTATGTCCAGGGGAGCTAAACTCAGACAGAATACTTTACCTACTGAAGGTGACCTGGAGTGAGAAGACCCTGGATGTTTATGAAGCCCAGTAATTTTAGAGATAACTGAAGTCAATACAGAGATACCAAGTGTGAATGCCCCACCCACAGAGCTAGAGTAAACCTACAAACCACAGATAAAGTCAACGATAGGAAACAGTCAGAGATTATGCAGAAAAGCCTGAACACAGCTGCAAAATATTAGGGATAGCCAGGACTCAGCTTCAGTGATTTGCTGTGCACATGTTAGGATAGGTTAAAGCAAGGGCATAGAAACAGAAGCTCAAATGCCCACAGAGTGCAGGCAGTAATCTAAAAGAGTAAAGCAGGTCAGCTGGAGATCACGTGCCTCACGCAAAGGGGGATGGCCACTACTGAACCCTAACTAATTGTTACCATCCAGAAACAAGGCTAGGGATCCAAATTTGTGTGTGAAATTTCCCATTTTAAAATGTTGCCAATTGTTTCGAACCTTATATAAGCCAAACAGAACACATTTGCAAGCTGCATTTTATCCCTGGGAAGAAATTCATGACTTCCAACTAACATGAAGTCTAAGAAGGGTGGGAAATTGATTCCAATAAGATTGACCCATCCCCAACTTTCCCTAAGAGGCTTCCCTTTGCAGGAGTGTAAGAAAGGAGATGTTAGGCTCTCACCTACTTCAAAATGTGACCCATCCTACCCCAGAGTCAAGGCAAGTAGGAAACAATCACCCACTGACTCTAAGCCTCATGCATTTCTTCTATGTGTGGCAGTCTGGTCAGTTCCCAAGGTTTGAATATGCATGCCCTCTGGAAACCAGGGCCCTATAGTTGATGTCCTAGGGGAGGATCCTGGGTCAGGAGTTTCAGTGGATTTTTATAGAGTGGTGCTGGAGGATAAGCTCAACTGGGAGACACATTTCAGGTGGAGTCACACATAGGAGAAACTCAGAGGCACAACAGTAATGACTGCAGAAATCCAAATGTCATTGCCACATCTAACAAGGTCCTTCCTATCCATTGAGAGCTAACCTGCTAGACGAGCTCCAATTAACTATTGTCTAGTAATATGCATTTCCAGAGTATAAACAAGTCCAAGTCAGAGAGGCAAATGGGTGCAAGACCTCCCTGATAACTACAGGGTTTATCAGCTTTTAAAATTCCCTACTGGCTGCGTGCAGTGGCTCACGCCTGTAATCCCAGCATTTTGGGAGGCCTAGGTGGGTGGATCACGAGGTCATTGCACCACTGCACTCCAGCCTGGTGACAGAGCAAGACTCTGTCTCAAAAAGAAACAAACAAACAAACAAAAATAAAATTTCCTACCAAACCCAGCTATCCTAATGCACATTGCTCAGTGTGTGCTCCATGATTTATCTCAGAGGCCTTCTGTTACTTTCTTGGGATCTTAAGAAGTACAAAGCACATACCTGTATATCGTTGGCATCAGTACCTATCAACCCAGGGGGAAAAAATGCATATTTCACCTGAAAGTATTTCCAAATAGAAGAAACAGGAGGCAGGATATTATTTAAAAATAAATAAATAAAGTTCCCAATAACTGATGGACTTGAGTTTTTCAAAACTACCCTCCTAGGGCCCATCACCATGAATGAAGACCCATACCAGAGCAAGTTTTGATGGCGTTTCAGAATAATGAATAAAAAAGACCAGGCATGGTGGCTCATGCCTATGACCACAGCATTTTGGGAGGCCAAGGCAGGCAGATCACTTCAGGTCAGGAATAAGACCAGCCTGGCCAACATGATACCTCGTCTCCACTGGGCGCTGTAGCTCATGCCTGTAATCCTAGTACATAGGGAGGCCAAGGTGGGCCAATTGCCTGAACTCAGGCATTTAAGACCAGCCTGGGCGACATGGTAGAACTCCGTCTCTACTAAAATACAAAAAATTAGCTGGGCATGGTAATAGGCACCTGTAACCACAGCTACTTGGGAGCCTGAGGCAGGAGAATTACTTGAACCCGAGAGGCAGAGGTTGCAGTGAGCCGAGATCACACCACTGCACTGCAGCCTGAGCAACAGGGCAAGACTCTCTCTCAAAAAAGAAAAAAAAAAAATTCTGAGGAGAAATAATTTCCAACTCTGAGTTTCTAGCCAAACTAGAAGTTTATTTGTGAGAGCTTAATAAAGTCATGTGTAGAAATTCAGGGTCATAAAACACTTAGTTTCCCCTCACATTATCTCAGAAGCTACTAAAGGTAATACAGCATGGAAAATGGAGACACAAAGCCCAGGAAACACATGATCAAAAAAACAGGACAAGAAAGTTTCCAGGGTGAAGTTCCAGGATAACGTCTGTACGGGTGGCATAAGCAGTGACACTCAAAATTGGAGCAGGAGATGGAGAATTCCCGGGGACACACACATGCACACACATACGAATCTGCAAACTCATCTAACATAGTTGATGACACTGAGTTTTGAGAGTTTTACTGGGTAATCTGGATAATCAATACATATATAGAAAAATAAGCCAACCAACAAAAAAGAGACAATTATTAACTCCTGAAAAAATAAAAAGAAAGGAACTATAGTCATAGGATAACTTATCGTTTATCTGAGAACAGTATTTTCATAATCATAGTAACATAAAACTATTTAGCTTAAAATTGTGACATAACTGTATTGAGAGACTGAGCGAAGGGGAAGAAGAATGTAATGGGGTGGGGACTGGAGTAATGTAAGAAAGCTAAGTTCTCATGTCCCATAGTGGGCTGTCAAATAATTTTTTAATAAGAATTTTTTTTAATCAAGAAATGGCAAAATAAGCACATGATTTACAAATATGAGGATAAATATCAGAAAAGCTAAGAGTTGAAAATGGTTGCCTCTTAGGACCTGGATTCAAAGGTCAGGTAGAGGTAGTCAGTGACTAGTGATCTTTGTTAAAATGTTTGCACGATTGCACAAATTTTTAAATTATTTACATGAATTACATTGATTTTAAAAATTCAAATTTAAAAAGATATTTGAAAAAAATGTGTATATATATATATATATATATATATATATATATATATATATATAGGCTTTCTTACTTTGTAATTCTCTATTACCTGAAATGATCTACACTGGTGGCACATATACCCTGATTTATTCCAAAACTTGAGAAAACCCCTGAAGCCCTAGGTTTTATCATTACCTTCCTGCCTCTCGGTAATATAAATTTTTCTGCCACTGATATGCTCACCAAAATAATCAGCTTTTTTCCATCCCAGGCTACCACTACCTAGGTAGCTGCCACATTAACCTAGGTGAGAATTATGAAAACTTAGTCTAGGATAGTAGAAGAAAGAATGGAGATGCAGGAATAAATACAGAGATATTGAAAGGGTTCAGTAGGCAGCTGGTGAGATGCAGCTTGGGAAACAGGGCAAGGGAAAACTGTTGAATGCAATAGTAAGGTTTTGATCTTAGGTGACATAATGAAAGAAAGAAATCAAAAGGAAAAGTACATTTGGAAGAAATGATTTTGTTTTAGGATGCTGAATTTTAGTTTCAATGGACAACCAATTTAGAGATATTACACTATTAAACACACACTTTGTTCATGGTCACTAAAATCAAAACAGCATAACTCAGACAGAGAACTCACAGCAACAGAATCTAGAAGATTATATTGGCCACAGCGGGCCGCATAACACAGAAGACAGATAAAATCCTGGAGCAAAGCTGCACTAGAGGAAAACTATCACAAATATTTCATTACTGCCGAAATCATAGCAACTTCCAAAGCTCCCTATCCAAAACAGCACAGTGTCCACCTGATGACAGAACAGTGGAAGTGGTGTGCAAACTTTGACCTTTGTCATAAGAGTTTTTGGCTCACTCATAGCATCCCAAAAGGCCATTAACTAGATTTCATGATGTCTTATGGTAAATCTCAAAGGCCCTAAATTCTTGATATACTGGTTTAGAGGAAGCTGATTGTATTAGCCTATTTTCACAAGGCTGATAAAGACATACCCAAGACTGGGTAATTTATAAAGGAAAGAGGTTTAATGGACTCACAGTTCCACACGGCTGGGGAGACCTCACAATCATGGCAGAAGAGCAAGAGACGTCTTACATGGCAGTGGGCAAGAAAGCTTTTGCAGGGAAACTCCCCCTTATAAAACCATCAGATCTCGTGAGACTTATTCAATATCCCCATAATTCAATTACCTCCCACTGAGACCCTCCCACAACACATGAGAATTGTGGGAGCTATAATTCAAGATGAGATTTGGGTAGGGACACAGTCAAACCACATTACTGATATTTATCCATGTTTTGTACTTTGGCATATGTTCTTCTTCAGCCTATTCCTTAAACATCGATGTCCTCTTCTCCTTTTCTCCTTTGGCAATTTTATCTATTTTCTCCCCATATGTAAGGTAAGAAAACCAAGGAAATGAAAAGCGGTCTGACCCTTGGATCAGCTTCTCTCTCAGATACATGAAGACAGGAAGAAGGAGAGTACCATAATCATATGTTGGCAGTTTAATGCACAATGAGTCTGTGCACCTGCAAAGACCTAAACTTTGACTAATCACATTACTATCCCTTTTCCATCTGGAAAACTTACAGAATGTTCTGTAAGGGAGGAACACTCAGGGAGAAATGTGAAATAGAACCAGCTAAACAAGATGACTAGAAGACTTACTTAGCTTAAAAACAGTACATTAGCCGGGCACAACGGCTCACGCCTGTAACCCCAGCACTTTGGGAGGCCAAGGTGGGCAGATTACTAGGTCAGGAGTTCAAGACCAGCCTGGGCAATATGGTGAAACCCTGTCTCTACTAAAAATACAAAAGTTAGCCGGGATGGTGGTGGGCATTTGTAGTTCCAGCTATTTGGGAGGCTGAGGCAGGAGAATCACTTGAACCTGGGAGGCAGAGGTTGCAGTGAACCGAGATTGCACCACTGCACTCCAGCCTGGGTGACAGAGGAGACTCTATCTCAAAAACAAAAATGTACATCAAGGGACGTAGTATAAAACTGTGGTAGCGGCCAGGTGCTCACACCTGTAATCTCAGCACTTTGGGAGGGCAAGACAGGAGGATTGCTTGAGCCCAGGAGTTCAAGAGCAGCCTGGGCAACATAGTGAGCCAAAAAATAAAACAAAATTTGCCAGGCGTGGTGGTACACACCTGTAGTTCCAGCTACTCAGGAGGCTGAAGTGGGAGGATCGCTTGACCCTGGGAGTGAGCCAAGATCGCACCACTGCACTCTAGCCTGGGCAACAGAGTGAGAACCTGTCTCAACAAAAGGAAAAAAAAACAACTATGGCAGAGATTTTCAGTTGCCAAAAATTGTCTATTTTTTTTCTCCTTCACTAACAGTGAAATCTGATTTTATTTGAGGTAGCAATCCATTTATAAAAAGCTACTCTGCCCCCCTTCCTTGAGGCTACATGTGGCCATATGATTGTGTTCTAGTCAATGAAATGTAGATGGAAATGTTGTGTTGAGCCTCCATGAAAGCTTTATAAAAGAAGTTACTTCAGCTGAGATATCTGCCCCCCTTTCCCTTCCTGTTGTCCTCCATCTTCCTTCCTCAAATACATGCATGATGATTAGAGACCCAGCAGGCATCTTTGACCATGAGGTGGCCTTGGTGCTAAAAGCCAATGGCTTATATTACCAGAAGGATACAAGGAGTTAGGTCAATCATGAAGTCAACTTTTTAGATTTGGGAGGCTTCCTCCAGACTTTGTTTTACATTGAACAGAAATAAACTTCTCTTTTTACATCAGTTTTAATTTTAGTTTCCTAATACAAGCAACCTAACTCAATCCTAAGTGATGCTGAAATTATTAGGTTGCTGCAAAAGTAATTGTGGTTTTGACATGACTTTTCATAAAGTGTACTTTTAATTCAGCTATAAATGTCCCTAAAGTGACTGTAATCCTTTAAGGAATGTATTTCCAAATAAATCTTCTTGGAAGAGTCATAATACATGTAACCAAAGTCTACTGCTAAAAGAAACTATCACTGAAATATATACTGTATGAACAGTCTCTTCTATGAATACTAAGTTCATGGGAAAGGTGACTGGAGTATTGAAAAAGACTGAGGCAAGTAAAGTAAAGGGAAAACTTCTCTTCAGATGGGTAAAAGAGAAGAAATAATGCTTTTGACACTGTAGGGAGGAGGAAATGATGTGTTCGGCATAAGCGCGGCTCTTCTATTTTTCTTTTTCCTAAAAGCTTTGTTTGTGTGGTCTCTGAAAAGAGGTTAAGGAGGAAAGACAGATAGTGAAAGTGTGAAGGATCTGCTAACTGAGCAAAGGAAAGTTGAGGGGAAAATCTCAATAGTGTGCTCAAAGCTGAGAGACGGCTGAGGAAAAAACAAACTGGAACAGAGTTGATGAAGCCTATTTGGAGGCTTTGGTGACAGTCCTGCCTGTTTGATGGAAATCTGAGTCAGTCCTAAGAGGCCTGGATACCAAGTTAGGATTTCCAGTGAATTATTACGGTTGGCTCCTCTACCAGGTCAGCCCTGCTACTCACATCAAATGAGCATAGCCCCCTGTCACCACCTGGTGGAAGCATACCTAAATTACAGGACCAAAACTGGTGGAAAGGCTTAATACACAGAGAACATTCCTTTCCCATTTTCTTGAACTTCTCTCAATTACTGTTCTGCCATTACCTATCCAGATAATAATATTCTTTATGTTTAAAGTTATATTTATTTCAGTTACATTTATGACATGATTACAGTTTACAAAGAGCTTTTGTATACATGTTCTTATCCAATTAGCATAGTATATCTATGCTGGGAAGGGTTAGAAAACTAAGGCTCAAAAAGGTTAAATGGTGAACTAAAATGCTGTTTACAAAGGAGACATCTTAGCCTGGAAGCAGTGGCTCACACCTGTAATCACAGCATTTTGGGAGGCCAAGACAGTCGTATCACTTGAGGTCAGGAGTTCCAGATCAGCCTGGCCAACATGGCAAAACCCTGTCTCTACTAAAAACACAAAAATTAGCTGAGGGTGGTGGTATGTGCCTGTAGTCGCAGCTGCTCAGGAGGCTGAGGCAGGAGAATCGCTTGAACCAGGGAGGCAGAAGTTGCAGTAAGCCAAGATTGCACCACTGCACTACAGCCTGGGCAACAGAGCTCACTCAATAAACAACAATAAAAAAAAAAAAAAAAGACGGGGGAATATCTAATTTTCTTAAGTTTTTTTGACATAATTTAGTGCTTATTTCCACTAATCCCTGCTGACTTTACAATAAATGTGGAGGGTTTTCATTTTATGTTTCATTGATCGGGAATCAGTTTTCCTCTGAAGTGTTCTATAGTGATGAATCAAGAGAAGGACTAAACCCTATTTGACGTGACTGTCTTTGGACATTAGTAATAATGAAGTATAAGCATCGTTAGTGACAAGTTAGTGTTGTTTGAGAAGTGAAAGTAATATTTTTGCCTATTGTCACTGACTGAATCTCCTCCATTGAGCTAAGTCCATAGTACTGAGTAAATCTTCAGACTAGCATCCTTTCCTTTAGCCATTTAACTTACAAGATTATTATTTTTATAAAAATGAGAAATGCCTTTCTGTCACTGCTCACAAAGAAACTACTGAAATGTCTACTCATTTCAAAATAACTTATCTACTTCTTTAACTTTCATCCAAATCAAGTATGTTGTGAATCCTGGTAGCTGAAAGTGAAGCTCAGAAGGACTGACCATCAAGGTTAGACTCAGAGCAAGTTATGAAGCATTTTCATTTGGTTTATATAATTTGATCCAATAATCCAGCATTGCAGCCACTGGCATTATTTTCAGCTTATATCTAACAGAACTGACACTGTGAGACTTAAATTTCTTACTCAAAACAGAAAGTGGTGGAGCTATAAAATGAATGCATGATTTTTTTAACTCCAAACTTCAAGCTTTTTCCACAACACCACACTGAATTAAAATTTCTACCTGGTCTCTGTATAAAATCAGGGTTAGAGACAGCAGATTCGCCACAATGCAGAAGATGTGGAATAATTTTTACTTTTGAGTTGCCCGTTGTGATGGTTAATTTTATGTTTCAACTTGATTGGGCTAAGTGATGCCCAGATACTGTTTTTGGTGTGTTTGTGAGGGTGTTTGGGGAGGAAATTCACCTTTACCTTTTAGTCTGAGTAAAAAAAAATTCCATCGTCAGTGTGGAAGAACACAAATAGAACAAAAATCAGAGGAAAGGCAAATTCTCTCTCTCCTCAAGCTGAGACATTCATCTTCTACTCTTGGATACTGGAGTTTATGGTTCTGAGGGCTTCTGACTTGGACTGAATTGTATCACTGGCTTTTTCCTGAGTCTTCAGCTTGCAGATGGCACATCATGGGACTTCTCATCCTCCATAATCACATAAGCCAATTCCCATAATAAGTATCTTCTTATATATCCATATCTATCTACATCTATATATATATATATATATCTTATTGGTTCTTCTTCATTGCTGAACCTTGAGTATACATTCATGTTATACAAACTATTTCAAAGACTTATAAAAGAAATCCATAAAGCTTAGGATTGCCATGAAATAAATTAGATTACTATTCTTACTACATAAAGAGCTTTTTAAAGTCATTTTTTAATCCTAATTCTAAAATGAAAAAAAGGAAAGACCATGAATAGGCAATTTGTATAAGAAGAAATATAAATAAGTACAAATATTAAATGATACTAATAATTAAAGGCATTTTAAGTATATATAATCATCTTTCACTTCTAGAGTCAAACTACTAATTGAGTAATTGATTCTCCAGAAAATTGGTAATGGATCTATTAAACTGGCAAATACTCAGTACGGAAATGTGTAAGCTCTCTCATAAACTATCTGTAGGAGTGTAAATTTCCCCAGTCATTCTGGAAATGTGGGATATTCCAGAAATATGGAGTAATATGGGCCAAAAGAGTCCAAATGTTCATACTAAGGACTTCTGGATTAATAGCAGCCCAATCTAAACTTCTCAGTAAAATTTGAAAACTCACAATATATTCCATAAACTGAGATTGATAAAAGTCAACATCATTGTAAGGAACAATTGGCCAATAAGTATTAGAGACATAAATCAGGATTAAAAATTACAGTTGATAGGCTAAATGTTCTAAGCTGGCACCAAGAGCCTCTAAGCCTTAATTGACAATTAAATGAGGGAGTTTGAAAGGAAAGGCAAGACTGCTAGCATGCACAGTAGCGAAGGCACTGAGTTAGCTCTAATATGCTGCTAAGAAAGGGTTATATCTAAAGACTACTTATATTTGCTCTGAGGATTCTATTAACAAATATACAAATATTAAAATGGCTGGAGGTGAAAGTCCATTCTTAGCAGTTATACTTATTTTACAACCATATAATTATGAATCCTATTCTGGTTAGCTTGTTTAAAAGCAGTTCTCTGAGATGTATTAATTTCAAAGGTGTTACAGTCTTTTAAATGTAACCCCTAAATCCTGAGGCTATACTCTGGTGTGTCTTAGGAAATTGTTTTTTTTTTTTTTTTTTCAATGTTGATTATCCAAAAACAAGTTTATTTACTCAGAAGTTGTGAAATACATGCCAGCATTATAATAAGTAACCCCCTTCCTAAAATCTCATTGACTTCGTCAGCAACTTTAAGTGGCTTGACTTGTCTTATGAATCAGATAACAAGACATTGTGTTTGCTTTTTCCCAATAGACTTATTTTCAAAGATGGAGAAATTCTAACAGATTTGTTTCTTTTTGTTTTGTTTTGTTTTGTTTTGTTTTGAGATGGAGTCTCACTCTGTCACCCAGGCTAGAGTGCAGTGGCACAATCTCAGCTCACTGCAGCCTCCGCCTCCCAGGTTCAAGCGATTCTTGTGCCTCAGCCTCCCAAGTAGCTGGAACTACAGGTGTGCACCACAACTCCTGGCTAAGTTTTGTATTTTTAGTAGAAATGGGGTTTCCTTGTGTTTTCCAGGCTGGTCTTGAACTCCTGACCTCAAGTGATCCACTCCACTTGGCCTCCCAAAGTGCCAGGATTACAGGTGTGAGCCACCATGCCCAGCCAGATTTGTTTCTTGAAAAGCCAGGTGCATTAAAGTTTTTTTCACACATAATAAGGGATATGGATGCTTCCTGAAAAAGATTTACTGCAATTATCAGAAGAAAAATTTGGAAAAGGCTCAGCAACTTGAAGTAGGCAAGAAGGCAGGTCTGAGGCTGTTTAAACACCTCAATATAAAAATGCATGCAAGGGGTAGACCACCAAAGCACAAGTAGCCCACCAATCTTGAAAACACACAGATAAAAGTCAGTCACACACTTCTATTTTACACAAGGCACTGATACCTAACCTCGAACAACTGTATTATAACCAAGGTAAGCTTCAACTACCTTAGAAGAAACACTGGTGACCAAAGAAACAAATTCCTGTTCCAATGTGGAACTTATTTTAGGGTATCCCAGGTACTCTTTACCAAAACACCTCACATATACAGAGTTACAGTGGAAAGTACCCTATAAATATATGATACTACTCACTACCTTAACCACAATTTATTGGTTCATATCTGCTATGGTTTGAATGTATGTCCTCTACAAAATTCATGTTGGCATTTAATGGTCATTGTGACAGTGTTGAAAGGAGGGACCTTTAAGAGGTGATTAGGATGAATTAAGAGGTAATATGTGGCCGGGTGCCGTGGCTCACGCCTGTAATCCCAGCACTTTGGGAGGCCAAGGCAGGTGGATCAAGAGATCAAGAGATCACGACCACCCTGGCCAACATGGCGAAACCCTATCTCTACTAAAAATACAAAAATTAGCTAGGCATGGTGGCATGTGCTATAGTCCCAGCTACTTGGGAGGCTGAGGCAGGAGAATTGCTTGAACCTGGGAGGCAGAGGTTGCAATAAGCTGAGATTGTGCCACTGCACTCCAGCCAGGGTCACAGAATGAGACTCCATCTCAAATAAAGAAATAAACAAACAAATTAATTCACTGATTTTTAAAAAGACGTGACATGGATTAATGCCATTACTGTAAGAGTGAGTTAGTTGTCATAGGAGTGAGCAAATTTCTTGATAAAAGGATAAGTTCAGCCCTTATTTGCTCTCTGTCTCATGCGCTCTCTTGTCTTCTCACCATATTATGACATAGCATGAAGGTCCTCACCAGACATAGTTCCTGACCATGGACTTCCCAGCCTCCAGAACTACAGGCCAAATAATCTCTTTTCTTTATAAGCTACACAGTCTGCGGTATTCTGTGATAGCAGCTAAAAATGAACTAAGACAACATCCGAGCACTTTACCAGATAATCAGAACCTTTCTCTTTGGAAATGGGAAATAACACTAAGACTCCCCTCCCTGATGACTGCTTTCTGAATGGAGAGTTATTGGCAGTGATTATTTGCATTATATTCTAGTTACCTGTTGATGTGTAAAATATTAGCACAAAACTCAGTGGATTAAATAGTAAGCGTATTTTCTCAGTTTCTAGGTAGTTTCTAGTACTCAAGAATTCCAAAGGGAATGAGCTGTATTATTCTAACTCAGAATCTCAGATGTGTTTTCAGACAGGATGTCAGCTGGGCCTAGAGTCATCTGAATGTTGATTGAGGCTGAGCAATTCACTTCCAAAATAACTCATTCACATGGCTGCTGGCAGGAGGCCTCAGTTCCTCACTACATAAACCTTTCCACAGGGCTGCTTGAGTCTCCTCATAACATGGCTTCCTCCAGAACAAGAGATCCAAGTAAGAGAGCAGGGAAGGGGCCACAATACCACAGAAGCATATACACAGAGAGAACAGAAGTGAGTACATGAGAAAGAGGTCTGCCTGGGTAAGAAAATAAAATAATAGTCCATTTTTAGCTGCTATCACAGAATACCACAGACTGGGTAGCTTATAAAGAAAGAAAGAAAATATTTTCTTTATAAAAAAATAAAATAAATTTTCTTACTTCAGATATCTTGAGTTGCTTTTAGTTACATTCTGACCAGTAAAATCTTAATCATTATAAGGATTATTTTGATTTAAAAATGTGATTTTCCTGATTATTCTGCTTCAGCCACCCTGCTCACTGACCTAAACACCCAGGTATTGGGTCTTTATATTGGATACACTAGAGTTGGTGTCTCTCTTCCAGATGATCTCCCCTACCAAAAAAAATCAAAATAAAATAACCACAAGTACCCTGTTATTGCTCCTTCCAAACCTGCCTCTTCCCTTTCTCAATCCGGCTTAGTGACATAAGAAGACAGAGAACATAAAACAAGAAATAGGAATCAAAAATCCTCCCAAGCATATATGGTGTGGGTAGTGATTGTACAGAATTTCTGACCAGGGAATCTCCCAGAAAGTTTGAATTCAAAATCAAGAAAAGGTGACTTGTGCTATTAAAGTCAATTTAAAAAATCAATGTTTAATGAATGACCTTATTCATATGCTAAAAATGTTCCTCTTCACTTAGCCTCAACTGCCTGGGCAGTACTTCATGAACTATATTGCCAAAGAGACAAGGAAGTCTCCAAAATCCAAACAAAAAGATTATGGGGGGAGATGGCTTTATGTTAGTGATGTAAAGAGTAAGCCCTCTCCAAGTTACTTGCCTGTCAGGAGTCTATGGGTTCTGTGGTGACTGACAGAGAAAATTAGAGTTTACGGATTTGTCAGTGTTTTTTTTGTACCATCCAAAGTAAATAGATATTTTTTTATAGATGTAGTGGTTTTGGCCACTGAAAACATTGAGTTTAAAAAGGAACAAGAGAGATGAAGAGCAACATCACTAATGAGCAGCAGGAGATGACCTAAAAATAGAAGATTTCACTGGCCCTATGCTCACCTGTAAGCTCCAGAAACATGGCAAAGAGGAAGACTCTGGCCTCTTCGACATCAGAGGAGGAAATGGCAGCAGAAACTGCAGCTCTGTGCCTCTACTTTCAGTGACACAGGTCTTGAATTCCAGCAGAAAGGCTAATGTCAATCAGTTTGAAGACTCCCACAGAGGAACTGAATCAGCATGAAAACGCAGTTTCTTCATCTCACCATCCTGTGACTTCACCCTGCATTATTCAACCAATGATCCCCCTGCCAACCTCAGCCCACCCCAAACTCTTTAAAATCCCAGGCCCCACACTCCTCAGAGCGGTAGATTTGAGATTTCCTCCTGTCTCCTCCTTCAGTATCCTTATGATTAAACTTCTTTCTCTGCTGCAAAAAATAATGAAATAACCCAGCACTTTGGGAGGCCGAAGCAGGTGGATCATCTGAGGTCAGGAGTTTGAGACCAGCCTTACCAATATGGTGAAATGCCGTCTCTACTAAAAATACAAAAATTAGCTGGGCGTGGTGGCATGCACCTGTAGTCTAAGCTACTTGGGAGGCTGAGACAGGAGAATTGCTTGAACTGGGAGGCAGAGGTTGTAGTGAACCAAGATCACGCCATTGCTCTCCAGTCTGGGCGACAAAGCGAGACTCCGTCTCAAAAAAAAAAAATTAATTAATAAGTAAGTTAAAATAGAACAGGAAAAACACCTCCCATATGCTTCTAAAGTGATTGAAAAATATTTCTCAAGGGAGAAGGAAAAATTACTAATATTTTTAGCTATTATGCAGTGTGGCTGTCATTATGCTAAGTTTATATAATCCTTAAACTAATAAAGTATGTACTTATAGTGGACACTGGGGAATGCTGTCAAGATCCCCCCTTCAAAATCAATGCACCCTAGCTGCTGAGAATAGAGGCTGTTAGAAGCTCACAGCTGTACCTCTCACTAGAAACTGCCCTCAGTTATATGGAACTACATCACCCAAGGTCATATATCCTCCCACAACACGGTATATGGCCACAGTTTGATTAATGTGGAGGTTCAAAGGCCTCAGGCCCTCTCTCCCAATTTGAGACAACTTGAAGGGTCATCCCAACTCCAAAGTCCCCATCCAAGTTCCAGAGATCTCAATTACAGCCACATTGCAGGTCAGTTTATTCCTTCTACAATTCTCATTTTCTTACAAGTATATCTCCCTAGTAAGACTGTGCTTGCAAATCTCAGTTTATTTCTAAAAACCCACTTTAAAGTTGTACTATTATCTCTATTATTCAAATGATAAACTGAGCTTAGGAGAATTTTACCAACAGGGCAGCAGTCACATAGCTGATGGTAGGGCTCTGATTTGAACCTGGGACTGTCTCCTTCCAAAGTTATGCGGTTCCCAAATTGCGTCTCTCCCAATCATGCATCCCACACATTTTTCCATTTTCCAGGTGCCTTAATGACTGCAAGGGTGTCCTAAGGATTAGACCTGAGACTTCTTGCCACTGCAGTGGTTTACCTTCCCTCCTTGTAATAGCGTAAATTTGGTTTGTAAATTAGACTCAGTGTGTCTAGACAATGTGAATCTGGCCCTAAAGAGATCCCATTCTAAGGGAATGGATAAAATAGTTTCTGACACTTTGAGGTCTTGCCTGAGAATCTGCCTGCCATCACTGGAGCTACCCTGGCCTTTTACATCATCTCCTTGGTCCACAGTGATCAATGTTTTATAACTTGTCCAGCAGAACCAAAGCAGACTTCTGACTGTGTTCTCCATAGCAATAAGCTATCTCTGGGTACTTCAGGTAGACTAAGATGGAGGAGCATATATAAAGAAGAGGAACCAGGCATGGCGGCTCACACCTGCAATCCTAGCACTTTAGGAGGCTGAGGTAGGAGGATCGCTTGAGCCCAAGAGTTCAAGACCAGCCTGGGAAACACAGCGAAACCCTGTTTCTACAAAAAATCAAAAAATTAACTGGGTCTGGTGGCACACAACTGTCGTCCCACCTACTCAGGAGGCTGAGGTGGGAAGATTGCTTGAGCCCAGGAGGTGAAGCCTGTAATGAGTCGTGATCATGCTACTGCACTCACAGAGTGGGACCCTGTCTCAAAAAAAAAAAAAAAAAACTTTAAAGAAGAGAGCAAGATATTTAGAGAAATGTCCAGCTCCAAATTCTGTGAGTTCAGCTCATCAATGCTGTGGGCAATGGGAATCAGGATCAGTGGCACCTGGGGAGCCCTAGCCATGGAGAGTTGTATCTCCAGACTTTGAATTTCAAATGCAGCAAGCAGCAAAGTGATTTATTAGACTGACCTCATGGATCTATATCAGACAAATCTCAATTTCACATAAGGATCGACAATCCCAGAAATTGCCTTAATATTGGAGAAAAATATATATATATCCTTTTTATGGCTGCTTTTGAGAACTTCATACAACCAATGACTTAGAAAAATAGTAATTTTTCTGTACAGAAGATGAAAAGAGATTCTTTGATTGGTTTTATCTCCATTTTAAAATTGTTTGATTCTTTTCACTTATTATTCTTTTTAAATTATAAAAACAATAATATTGATGATAAATTTTGGGACAATACAGAAGAATATAAAATAATAAGTAAAATTTCCCATTTAATCCTCTCCCAAATCCTCCCTTCTGAGATGTTACAGTCTGGGGTATATTCTTCCAGACTTTTCTCCATGTCTTGTCAAATTTACATACATATATACATACAAACTTGGACAAATATACTTCCACACAAACATACATATATACAAACACACATATAGTTGTAACATAAATGTGATTATGTTTTACAGAACGTTCATTGGCTTCTGTTATTCAACACAATACAACGGATTATTGTATTAAGCATCTAATCAATGAAACTCAATGCCACATAATTATCAACAACAAGAAGAAGAATACTGATCATGAAGCACATTATGAGCAAATGAGCAGACACTGTTTCAAGGGCTTTCCATCTATTAACACATTTACTCTTCATGCACTGTTTACAGATGAAGAAACTGAGAACCCTCGACATAGCATTAAAATTACCCAAGGGCGCACAGTCAGTAAGTGACTGAGCTGGGATTAGAGCTCAGGTAGTTCGATTTAAGAACCCTGTTATAAATGCTGGAGAGGATGTGCAGAAATAGGAACACTCTTACACTGCTGGTGGGAGTGTAAATTGGTTCAACCTTTGTGGAAGACAGTGTGGTGGTTCCTCAAGGATCTAAAACCAGAAATACCATTTGACCCAGTAATCTCATTACTGGGCATAGACCCAAAGGATTATAAATCTTTCTATTATAAAGACATATGCACATGTATGTTTATTGCGGCACTATTCACAATAGCAAAGACTTGAAACCAATCCAAATGTCCATCAATGATAGAATGGATAAAGAAAATGTGGCGAGAAATAGGAATGCTTTTACACTGTTGGTGGGAGTATAAAGTAGTGCAACCATTGTGGAAGACAGTGTGGTGATTCCTCAAGGATCTAGAAATAGAAATACCATTTGACCCAGCAATCCCATTACTGGGATAGAAGGATTATAAATCATTCTATTATAAATCCCATTACTATAATAGAAGGATTATAAATCATTCTATTATAAAGACACATGCACACGTTATGTTCACTGCAGCACTGTTTAGAACAGCAAAGACTTGGAACCAATCCAAATGCCCATCAAGGATAGGCTGGATAAAGAAAACATGACACATATACACCATGGAATACTATGCAGCCATAAAAAGGATGAGTTCATGTCCTTTGCAGGGACATGGATGAATCTGGAAACCATCATTCTCAGCAAACTGACATAAGAACAGAAAACCAAACACCGCATGTTCTCACCCATAAGTGGGTGTTGAACACATGGACACAGGGAGGGAAACATCACATACTGGGGTCTGTTGGGTGGTGGGGGGCTAGGGGAGCAATAGCAGAGGGTGGAGAGGTTGGGAAGGGATAACATTAGGAGAAATACCTAATGTAGGTGACGGGGGAATGGAGGCAGCAAACCACCATGGCACATGTATACCTATGTAACAATCCTGCAAGATCCGCACATGTACCCCAGAACTTAAAGTATAATTAAAAAAAAAAAAAAGAAAATGTGGCATATATATACCATGGAATACTATGCAGCCATAAAAAAGGATGAGTTCATGTCCTTTGCAGGGACATGGATGAAGCTGGAAACCATCATTCTTAGCAAGCTAACACAGGAACAGAAAACCAAGCACTTGCATGTTCTCATTCATAAGTGGGAATTGAACAATGAGAATACATGAACACAGGGAGGGGAACATCACACACTGGATCCTGTCAGGGGGTGGGAAGCTAGGGGAGGGATAGCATTAGGAGAAATACCTCATGTAGATGACAGGTTGATGGGTGCAGCAAACCACCATGGCATGCATATATACCTATGTAACGAATCTGCACATTCTGCATATGTACCCCAGAACTTAACGTATAATTGAAAAAAAAAAGAATCCTCTTCTGATAGTATGGGGAACATCTCTCTAATCAACCACAACAGGAAATTGGGAGAAGATGCCTTGGATGCTCCCAGAGTAAGAGAGTGACTCATTGCAAGGTCTATCCTCAAATCCTGAGGTTCCCAAATGTCCATTTCAGAGACTCTGAAGACTGAGTGGACACAGGTTTCCCGTAGGTAGAGTTGCCACAGCCACATACTGCAGGAGGAATGATCCATGAAACTTAATCTCAGAAATAAAATCTGAACTTAAAACATAACTACCATTCAACCCAGCAATCTCATTGCCAGGTATGTATTCAAAAGAAAATGAATTGTTCTACCAAAAAGACATATGCACTCATATGGTCATTTCAGCACTATTCACAATACCAGAGACATGGAATCAACCTGGGTGCCCATCAGCATTGGATTCAATAAAGAAAATATAAACATATACACCATGGAATATGATACAGCCATAAAAAAGAATGACGTCACATCCTTTGCAGCGACATGGATGCAGCTGGAGGCCATTATTCTATGCAAATTAATGTAGGACACAAAACCAAATCCCACTTAGAAGGGGGAGCTAAACGTGAGTACTTACAGACATAAAGATGACAACAATAGATACTGGGGGGCTACTGAAGTGGGAAAGTAGTAAGGGAGCAAGCATTGAAAAACTAACTGGTGAGTGCTATGCTCATTACCTGGGTGACAGGATCATTCATGCCTCAAACCTCAGCATCATGCAGTATACCTAGGTAACAAACCTGCACACATACCCACTGAATCTAAAATAAAAGTTGAAAATATTTTTAAAAAAAGAAATAAAATCTTAGTAAAGGATCCCAATGTCTCCATTTATTGTAGCCTCTAAAGACACACAAAACTGGATTTTATTTTGGGTATTATTATGATTTGGTGGAAAGACAGAACATAAGTTTTAAAACTACGAGCACAGTAGGCATTTAACAAAAAGTAGATGGATGATGGATGATGGATGCACAGATGAACAAACGAACATATGAAAGAAGCAAAGGAGAGCCATGAAAGCTGGCTTGGGTCTTAGAAATGAACCTGTAATAATCTGTCCTCATACTGCTATAAAGAACTACCTGAGACTGGGTAATTTATAAAGAAAAGAGGTTTAACTGACTCACAGTTCCACAGGCTTAACAGGAAGCATGGCTAAGAGGCCTCAGGAAACTGACAGGACAGAAGGTGAAGGGACAGGACAGAAGAAGAAGCAAACACCTTCTTCACGTGGTAGCAGGAGAGAAAGAGAGTGCGAGGGAGGAAGTGCCATACACTTTTAAACCATCAGCTCTCAAGAGAACTCACTCACTATCACAAGAACAGCATGGGAAATTCCACCCCTATAATCCAATCTCCTTGCACTAGATCCCTCCCCCAACGTTGTGAATTAGAATTCAACATGAGATTTGGGTAGGGACATAGAGTCCAACCATATCAGAGCCCAAGTCTTAACCCTTGAATCATGGCTTGTCCCTGGCCCCAGGTGCATAATGTTCTTTTAGTTCCAGCAACAATCATATTTTTCTTTTTTCTTTTTTTCTTTTTCTTTTTTTTTTTATTGAAACAGAGTTTCATTCTTGTCACCCAGGCTAGAGTGCAGTGGCACTATCTTGGCTCACTGCAATCTTCACCTCCATATTCAAGAGATTCTTCTGCCTCAGACTCCCAAGTAGCTGTGCTAGTTTTTGTATTTTTAGTAGAGACGGGGTTTCACCATGTTGGCCAGGCTGGTCTTGAACTCCTGGCCTCAGGTGATCCACCTGCCTCAGTCTCCCGAAGTGCTGGGATGACACGTATGAACCACCATGCCCAGCTAACACTCATATTTTTCTGATTGGAGATTTAATGGGAATTTCGCAGGCCCCACTGAACCCGAATGTCACTTTTTTGCCACTTTTCCACTAACTGGTTCTCTCTTGGACTTTTCTTGTCTTCTTTCTTTCTAGCCTTCTTTCTGATTTTCTCTGACTTCTTTAATTTTCCTTTATTAATTTTGTCTGGCTCTCTTGCTTTAATTAAAAATGTAATATTTGCTCAATATAACTAGTGAAATAATGCAAAGATATAAAAAGAAACACCTCCTAATGCTTCCTTTTCCATTCTAGCCTTCTTGAGATAACCAATATCAATAATCAAGCGAGTGTTTTTCCACTTATTTCTTATAGAAACATGCACAAAAATATAATCACACATAGAAAAGATTTATGGTTGGTTTTACAAAAATAGGATTATGGTATTCACTTTGTTTTACAACTTTTTCATCCTAAATTATCAGCCCGCCCAGTCAATCGTCATAGATATAACTTATTTTTGATGTTGTTAAACTTGTTTCATACATTATGACACAGCAAAATCAACCTTGTGGGAGCATATAGTTCTATGAATGTCAGCAATGTCTGCATTCATGTGATCACCACCACAATAAACATGTTCATTTCCATCACCCTAAAAAGTTCCTTCACATACTTTGAAGTCACACCCTCCTTCCATCCCTAAGCCTCAACAACCACTAATCTGTCCTTCAACTTTATAGTTTGGTCATTTCAAGAATGTCACATCAGCCGGGCATGGTGGCTCACGCCTTTAATTCTAGCACTTTGAAAAGCCAAGGCGGGTAGATCACCTGAGGTCAGGAGTTCAAGATCAGCCTGACAAATATAGTGAAACCCTGTATCTACTAAAAATACAAAAATTAGCTGGGTGTGGTGGCATACGTCTGTAATCCCAGCTACTCGGAAGGCTGAGGCAGGAGAATGGCTTGAACCCGGGAGGCAGAGGTTGCAGTGAGCTGAGATCTGCCCCCTGCACTCCAGCTTGAGTGACAGAGTGAGACTCCATCTTAAAAAAAAAAAAAGACTGTCACATCAGTGAAATCACACTATATTTGAAATTGGCTTCTTTTATCCTACATAATGCCTTTAAGATTCCTCCAAGTCATGTGTACCAACAGTTCATCAATTTTTGCTGAGTAGTATTTCATTACAGGGATGTACCCCAGTTTATTTATATGTATCCTTTTTAATGACTGCAGTACATACCATATGTGGACCCCTGTATTCAACCAGTCTTGTACTGATGAACATTCAGGCTAGTTTCCAATTTTCCCCAAAGGAACATCATTGAACATATATTCTAATAGTGAGCTGCTCTAACTTACATAATCTGATTATTAAATGTAAGACTGCTCAGTAACACACGTGTGTAGTAGCATAACAGGCATTTAAGTTTTTCCCAGTATTCTTTGTCACATTTCATATTCCCACCAGCAACATATGAAAGTATTTTCTCACATTTTTGTCAGCTTGAAATACCTTCTCTTTTTAGTTTTTTCCCAGTCTAATGGATTTTTTTTAAATGTATCTTATTTTAGCTTTAATTTGCATGTTCTTGAGCATCCTTAGAGATAGCCTTTGGCCATTTGAATATCTTCTTCAGTGAGGGGTCCACTCATTACCTTTGTCCATTTTCCCATTAGATGGTTTGTTTCTTCTCATGGGAGGTCTTTGCATATTGGAAATATTAACAGATTTTCTGGGGGCACAATGGCTTACACTTGTAATCCCAGAACTTTGGAAGGCCTAGGTAGGAGGATTGCTTGAGCCCAGGAATTTCAGATCAGCCTAGCCAAAAAACTGAGACCCCCATCTCTACAAAAAATAAATTAGCCAAGCATGGTGGCATACACCTGTGATCCCAGCTACTTGGGAAGCTGAGGCAAGAGGATGGCTTGAGCTCAGGAGTTTGAGGCTGCAGTGAGCTATGATTACACCACTGCACTCTAGCCTGGGCAGCAGAGTGAAGCCTGTTCATTAAACATAAAAAATTTTATTTTTTATTTCTTTTTTTTTGGCATAATATGCCCTCAATTTTATTTTATTTATTTATTTTTTATAATTTATTTATTTTACTTTAGGTGCATACTATATCTGGCATTGGTCTCCATGTTGTCCCTCCCCACCCTCCACTCCGTCCCCTTCCCCCATTCTCTCTCCCCTATCCCCCACAACTGTCCCCTGTGTGTGATGCTCCTCTCGTTGAGTCCACGTGTTCTCGTTGTTCAACACCCACCTATGAGTGAGAACATACGGTGCTTGGCTTTCTGTTCTTAGGTCAGTTTGCTGAGAATGATGGTTTCCAGATTCATCCAAGTCCCTACAAAGGACACGAACTCATCGTTTTTTATGGCTGCGTAGTATTCCATGGTGTACATGTACCACATTTTCTTTGTCCAGTCTATCATTGTTGGGCATTTGGGTTGGTTCCAGGTCTTTGCTATTGTACACAGGGCTGCAACAAACATACATGTGCATGTATCTTTATAGTAGAACGATTTATAGTTATTTGAGTATACACCCACTAATGGGATTTCTGGGTCAAATAGAATTTCTATTTCTAGATCCTTGAGAAATCGCCACACTGTTTTCCACAATGGTTGAACTAATTTACACTCCCACCAACTGTGTAAGAGTGTTCCTATTTCTCCACATCCTCTCTAGCATCTATTGTCTCCAGATGTTTTAATGATCGCCATTCTAACTGGCATGAGATGATATCTCAGTGTGGTTTTGATTTGCATTTCTCTAATGACCAGTAATGATGAGCATTTTTCATATGTTTGTTGGCCTCATATACGTCTTTTGAAAAGTATCTGTTCATATATTTTGCCCACTTTTGAATGGGGTTGTTTGGTTTTTTTCTTGTATATCTGTTTTAGTTCTTTGTAGATTCTGGATATTAGCCCTTTGTCAGATGGGTAGATAGCAAAAATTTTTTTGCCAGTCTGTGTCTTTTGATTGGGGTGTTTAGGCCATTTACATTCAATGTTAATATTGTTATGTGTGAATTTGATCCTGCCATTTTGTTACCTGGCTGGTTTTCTTTCTCATTAGTTGATTCATTTTCTTCATTGCATTTTTGGTCTTTGCCAACTGGTTTGCTTTTGCAGTGATTGCTACTTGTTCCTTTCCATGCTTAGTGTTTCTTTCAGGAGCTCTTGTAGGGCAGGTCTGGTGGTGACAAAATCTCTCAATAATTGCTTGTCTGTAAAGGATTTTATTTCTCCTTCACTTATGAAGCTTAGTTTGGCTGGATATGAGATTCTGGGTTGAAAGTTCTTTTCTTTAAGGATGTTGAATATTGGCCCCCACTCTC
>PVKV010004191.1:109996-132043 GCA_004027835.1 Alouatta palliata | reverse complement strand
CCTCCTTCCCCTCTCCTCCCCTCCCCTCCTTCCCCTCTTCTCCCTTTCCCTTTCCTCCCCTCTCCTCTCCTCCCTTCTCAAAGGTCAAACAATGCAGCACTGCCCCATGAAGCCTTGCTGGGCTTCCCAAGAGAGCTCCTGCCACATGATTGGCCTCTGTCATTGGGAGAACCCTGCGTGGGCCGTAGCTCTGCAGCTCTTTTCCTGGAAATCATGCTGGCTCTGGGAAGCGCCCATGTTCTGCTCCCAGGAAGAAGGAACTGGAGCTGAAAGAGGGCATTTTATATCGCTACCGGAAAGCTGTGTTGAGACTGGATTTACCGAGCTTTGGGAAGGCACCGGGGTTGGCGCCTGCTGCCCATAGGCCCTGCTTTCTCTCCCGTGGCCCTTCTCAGGAGGACAGTGGGCCAGGCCATGGAACAGTTGCAGAAGCCAGACCTACCTACCACATCAGGCCTCAGTTTCTCCAGCTGACCAATACGAGAAGGAGTCCTCGGCCTGGCTTCCTCCTAGGAGGAAGGGGAGGGGCTATCAACAAGTCAACAGTGTCCCCTGGGGCTGGGGCGGGGTGGGGCACCGCCTGATGGTGCATGTTTGGTGTGCTGAGGGTCCTCATGCTCCCTCCTTTGCAGGAGGGGATGCACTGTGAGAGTGGTTCCTGGTCAGCTGTCCTGGCCATTCCACAGTCCTGGAGGAGGTCAGCAGGCTTCAGCCAGGGTCTCACGCAGCTGCAGGGGAAGCTGAGCGAGTCACTGCTCCTCTTGGGGAAGGCTGGGTGGCACCAGCCTTAAGGCCTCAACCTCTGTGCCCGCTTCTCTGAGACTCAGTTTCCTCATCTGTCAGCATGGGACATGATGGCCCCACCCCATGCAGTGAGTGAGGAGGGCATCCCAGGGGGAACAAGAGGCCCCAGGAAGAGACCCAGGTCTGGTGACAGGCTGAGAAGTGAAAGGGAGAAGCGGGGTGAATGTGGGGTCCTGGGAGCCAGGGCCGGGGCAGTGGGAAGTGCAAGTCATTGTGCAGAGGGAAGCGGCCCGGGCGCTGGGGGAGGGGCTAGGGGAGCCCCCTAAGGTCAACCCTGCTCTTGTGACCAAGGCTAGCAGCTGCAGTCGTGCCCCTGGCCAGGCCTACTGCTGCGGCCAGGCCAACCCATCCACAGGCCGTGTGCCCCTCATGATCCCCCCACAGCCTCCACCTTGCCCAGGTTACTCTCCCCCTGCCTTCAACTGCTCCTCCTCCAGAGAGCTTCCCTGGGTACCCTGTACGCTCAAGAACGTGGAGCGGGAGGGCCAGTGCCGCAGCTCCTGCTGTTATTCTCTGGTCCGTGCTGAATTGGCCTCTTCTGCGGCCCTCCAGGGAGCAGGTGGAGGTTTAATTAATGGACTAAACAATGTAACGTAAAAGATTGGGAAATTTTTTTTTTTCAAGATGAAAAGAGAGATACCTCCCATTTCTGCATCTAAACTCCTTGGTCTGGAAGTCCTTTCTTTTCTTTCTTTTTTTTTTAAGATGGGGTTTCACCATGTTGGTCAGGCTGGTCTTGAACCGACTTCAGATGATCCGCCCACCTTGGCCTCCAAAGTGCTTGTATTACAGGCGTGAGCCACCACACCCGGCCTGGAAGTCCTTTCTTGTGTCTGACTTAAATACATCAAGCTGAATTTTGGACGCTGAGCAAGGTTGGAGGAGAAGCAGGATAACACTGTGCTTAGTGAAGGCCTCCTAGCTCACCACTGGCTGGCACATGACCAGACCTCTCTGTGCCTCAGTTTCCTCATCTGTGAAAAGGGGATAGTTAGTACCACGTCGTTAGGTTGTTTGATGAAATTGACTAATGTATAGAAAACACTTAGAACAGCGCCTGGCATCAGTGGAGATCAGCTGTCTATCCAAAAGAATTGAAAGCGGAACGTGAAAGATATTTGCATACCCGTCTTATTTTGTTTCTTTGTTTCTGTTTTGAGATCGGGTCTTATTCTGTTACCAGGCTGGAGTGCGGTGGCAAAATTACGGCTCAGTGGAGCCTCAGCCTGCCAGGCTCAGGTGGTTCCCCCACCTCAACTTCCCAGGTAGCTGGGACTACAGGTGTGTGCCACCACATTCAGCTAATTTTTTGTATTTTTGGTGGAGACAGAGTATCACTATGTTTGTTGCCCAGGTTGGTCTCAAACGCCAGAGCTCAAGCGATCCACCCACCCCGGCCTCCCAAAGTGCTGGGATTACAGGCATGAGCCACCACACCCAGTCCACGCCCACGTTTATAGCAGCAGTGTACATGGCAGCCAAGAGGTAGCAGCAACCCCAGTGCGCACAGAGAGATGAACAGATGCTCACGGCGTAGTCCATCCACACAATGGAATATGGTTCTGCCTTCCAAAGGAAGGGAATTCCGACACCTGCTCCAACATGAATGAATCCCGAAGACATTGTGCTGAGTGAAAGAAACCAGACACAAAAGGACAAATGCTGTGTGACTCTATTTACCTGCAGTACCTAGAATAGTCAAGACCACAGAGACAAAAGGTAGAATGGTGGCTGCCAGGCCCTGGGGGTAGAGGGAAAGGGGAGTTAGTGGATAATGGGCAGAGTTTCCGTTTTGCCAGGTGAAGAGCTCTGCGGGTGGAGGGTGGCGATGGTTGAACACTCTGTGAATATACTTAATGCCACTGAACTGCGCACTTAAAAGATTATAAATTTTATATGTATTTTCATACATATAAAATTATGTGTATTGCACCATAATAATTAAAAAAAAAAAAAAAAAAAGAAAGTCAGCTGTCATTGCTCTGACAGAGGGAAGGGAGGAGACATCCCATGTGTCCTGGCCTCTGAAGCCCTGGCTTGCGTGCGAGGAGCTGATTGTGCCTCCCGGCCAGGTGCTGGCACACCTGCCTTCTAGGCTAAATGGGGAGGTCATTGCCAGTCTTCTCCTGTCTGCTGCCCTCCCCGCCAGGCAGAGCCGTTCCCTGGCGCCTGCCCTGAGGAGCTGGGGAATGGGCTGGCCGATGGTCACGAACATTCCCACCCAGCATGTGATGTCGGCTTCCTGCTGGGGTGGAGCCCTGGCAAGTGCCTGGCCTCTCGGGAACTGTTTTCTGCATCTTTGAGAAGAGGGTAAGGACTGCTCCAGCCCTGCGGGTGCCACTGGCTGTCATCCCTTGGCCTTCCATGCCGTCCCATTTTCAGAACACTTCACATATGTGACCATTGACCCTCATGCCTGAGCTTCCAGAGGGGAAGGGACGGGTGCATACACAAGCCCAAGGCAGGAGTCTCATGTCGCAATCCCCTGCCGGTGCTCTGGGGGGGCTGTTGTCAGCAGCAGGGGACAAGGTTGGCAGCCCCGCTCCAGCCCTGCAAAGCCCATGCACACCAGGGGCTGCCTCCCAGGGGGCAGTGGGGTCCAAGGCCTGACAACAGCCTCCTGGCAGATGCAGACTTCCCGAGCAGTTTCCAGAAATGCTTGGGGCTGGGAGGGAAGGTGGAGGGGGTGGGGTGGGGGAACAGAGTCTGGCAGGAGAGTCTTGTGGAGATTGCACAATGAGGCCACAGCAGCCAGCCTTGAAGGCAGGCACCGGCCAGGGCCCCTCAGCCCATGTCCTCGTCGCCCCTGTGTGGAAGAACTCCATCTGTGCACTGCCGATGGAAGGACTCTCCCAGCCTAGGGACACCGTGGCTCTGCAGACTCATCTGAAAAGTGTCATCCCTGGAGCCCTAGGGAGAGAGGGGGTGGGGTTGGCAGCCTTAGCCCCCCATCCTGGCGGCCTCCTGCATCCGCTCCCCCGCAGGTCCCCCAGAGACAGGACGGATGACAACCCAAGTGCAGACCCGGCATTTGGCCACTACTCTAGAAAAGGAAGCTCTCAGTTCCCAGGGCACCCTGAACCCACAGCCTCCCCGGCTCCGCTGCCCCCTTGGTCCTGGAAGACCTGTTCCCAGGCTGGAGAGGGGATGGCGGCCTGAGCAGGGGGCAGGGAAAGGGGCCAAACAAAAGAGGGGAGGGACAGAGGCCCCAGTGAGGCGGGAGGGAAGCGGGTGCCCAGCGGGAAATTCCTAAATGACAGGGGCCGTTCCAGAGGGCAGGAATTCCTAGCGTGTGAAATAAGGAAGGAAGTGAATCTCCTCTGGGTTCCCTTCTCAGCCCCCTCCTATCCTCCCCACATGCTCCACCCCCGCGTCCCCCAAGACAGACCCCGAGAGACAGGGTTTGGATGGGGAAACTGAGGCCTGCGCTGAGTGGCAAAGCCGGCTTGACGGTCAGGACAAGGCCCTGGAGTCTGTCCCTTGAGCCCCTCCCCTTCTGCCCGCTCCGCAGCCCGTGGGGCCCAGCCCTAGCCCCAGAGGGGGAAAGGCTCCAATGGGAGCCCCACAGGCCTGGCTGGGAACCCCACTCTGCTACTTAGTGCGATGTGACCCGGGTCAGCCGCTTCACCTCTTCGCCTTTATGCATTTCGAGCAAGGCTAGACGACGAGAGGGCGGCAGGCCCTGTGCACAGCGCGCTGCCAGCACCCTGGCCAGCCGTGCAGCGCCCCCTAGGGCGCCTCCTCAGAGGGGCGTCTGGGGGAGCTGGGGTGGGACCGGGCGCTCCCGCAGCTGGCGCGGAGCCAGTGTGTGACGCGGGAACGCGGTCAAGCGCTCCCCTTCCAGGCGGCCTATCAGAAGCAGTCGTCGGACAATGGCCCCGCGCCCGCCAGCCCGGTCCTTCCCGTGGCGTCCCCCGCGCCCCACATACCATGCGACGCGCGGTCGGACCCCCGCCCCCCGCCCGGTTGCTGGGAGGAAGTGACCGCGCCCCGCAGCCCCCGCTGGGCAGGCCGGGCGCGCCCGGCCCCAGGGACGCAGGGACACAGCCGGGCGGCACAGGGCCTGGGCCTCTGCCCGCGGGTTTTCCGCGGTTGCAGGGGGCGGGGCGGGGCGGGGCGGGGCTGGGACTATTTCAGACTGCGCGGAACTGGGGCCAGGACAGCGGCAGCCTGGCCAGGACGTGGTAAGTGACCTCTGTCTCCACGCGCCCATTCCCGCAGCTCCGCGCGGCTCCTCGCCTGCCCCGACCCCGAGGCTCCCCCGGATCCTGTCGCGGCGGCGGGGACAAGAGGGGGCGGGACGCTCCCAGGGCCCCTGGCCTCGGGCAGCCCCATTGCCAGGGAAACTGAGGCCCCGGCGCCAAGCGTCCCGTTGTCCGGGCACAGAGGGATCGGGGTTGGCGCTCGCGGTGGAGGGCTGGGTCCTGCCACAGACAGGGAGGGCGGGGCTGGGGAAGGCACAGGGGTCTCCCCTCCGTTAGCAGCAGGGAGAACGAGGCCCAGCGTGACTCCCCGGCCACGCGACACAGGCCAAGCCACTTCCTGACCTGTGCCCGGGTGCCCTGATCGGGGGATGGGTGCGCCTTCCACATCCTGCCCAGGACTGAAGGAACCGGGCCCAGGGAGCTCTGGGGGGTGCGCTGACTTCAGCCCGGACGGGGAAGGCGAGCCAAGCCTGTGGGCCTGAGAAGCTGGGCAGTGGGAGGCTGGGGGCGCTGTTGAGCCACTGGCTGTGTCCAGACTGCGGGCCTGCGAGCAGCCCCCTTCTGGCCTCCGTGGGCCCAACCAGCGGCGAGGCTCAAAGGAGCGCCCCTCCTCCCCTTCTTCCCTCCTGGCTGCACCCCCTCGCTCCCTCCTGCAGGACAGACTCAGGGCGCAAAAGACTCACCCCCACCGCCGTGCCCTGCGGTTTGGCCCCATCCCTTCAGCAGCACTGTGAGGTGGGGGTTCTCACCCCCATTTCAAAGATGGGAAAACTGAGGCTTTTGAAGGAAGGAGATGTGCAGTCCACGCACTAGTGAGAGGTGTGCTGAGCCCTCACCTCGACTGTTTCTCTTTCCATGGCACCAGCTGCCTCTGAGAGTGCAGACCTGGGATGAGGCCCAGGGGGCTGCAGCAGGGCCTTGAGGCGCACTGGGGTTTGTGTCACAGAAGGGAGAAGGCGACGATGCTGACGGGGTCCTGTAGGAGCTGGGCCTGGGGTCAGATAGAGCCTAGCACATGTGGGGACTGAAAAGCTGCGTCCTATTGGGAGGGGTGGGAGCGGGAAGGCTGAAGTGAGGCTGGCAGGGAGCAGTGGTGGTAAGGGCTGCCCTCCCATAACCCAGGAGGATGGCAGAGGTGGGGCCTGGGCACCGAGGGTGGGGCTAAGCTGCCCTTCCAGACAGACCAGCTCCTGTGGGTGCTTGGCATGCACCTGAGAGGGGCTGGGAGGCGAAGTTGGGGCACTGGGTGGGGGGCAGAGATGCCCTGTGGCCTTGCCCTGGAGACTCCCCAGAGCACGCCCCTCTTGGTCCTGGAGTGGAATACTCAACCCAAATGGCACCCGGGAGGCCAGTGCCATCCAGGAGTGTGTGACTCTGCCCATGGCGCCTGCTGAGCATGGGGGAGGCTGGGGTGGGAGAAGCCCAGGTTTCTCATCCCTCAGGAGGCTCTGGCCAAGTCCCCCCAGGATGGGGACAGGGTATCAGGGCTTTCAGAGGCAGCAGGGCCAATCCGAGGCTCTTGCCTGCTGTGCTCGGGGTAAACACCTCCTACTTAGCCTCAGTTTCTTCTCTGGATGGTGGGTCATCCTGCCTGCCTTGTGGGGGTGTTTTAGGGGTCACTTGAAGTTAACATGATACATGATACAAGGCTGCATGTATTTAGTCTTGGGGTGGGGCAGACATGGCATCATGGTCACAGGTCACCCCAGTTCTCAGGGAGGCCCAGCCTCTGACTGCTTCCCCCTTTCAGGTCAGCGATGTTCGCCTCCAGAGGCCCTGCCTTGCTGTGACAATGACCAGCTGCTGGGTGGGGACTTGGAGGAGGCTCGGGTCTTGCCTCTCTGGATGTAGCTTGCAGGGCTGTGGGGGATGTGGAGGCAGGGGGAGAGCTGGGCTCTGGGACCAGGTGACCTGAGTTCCAAGCCCAAGCTGTTGACCATAGGCACAGTTTAAGCCAAAATAACACCCTTCCGGATGAGAGAGGAAGAGATGGGATGGGCACCCAGAAAGGCTGCAGAAACCGGAAGCTTTTGTGACGATGCTGTCATCCCATTTGGGATTGGGTGGGTGGGGGCGGGGGGAGCCAGGAAGCCTGGGTTCTGGACTCAAGTTGCTGCGTGACCTCAGGCAGCCCTGTGCTTCGCTGAGCCTCTTTCCTCCAGTGGTGTGTGAAAGGCTGTCTGAGGTCCCACCCCTGTGGTTTCTGTAGACCCCGGTCAGGCTCTGCCCCTTCGCGGCCCAGCTGGACCCACTGTGTTTCTGTGACTCCACAGCTGGGTCAGAACTTGGCAAGACAGCAGAGGGGCTGGTGCTGGGGAGAGGAGGTGGGGTTCTAGACTCTGGCATGTCCCTGATCTTTCTGGACCTCTGTTCCTGCTCTGTCCATAGGGACAGAGCCCATGTTGTTCCTATTCCCCAGGGTCCTGCGGTATCAGGGAGGTGTTCACTCCCTGCAGCCCCTGCTCCCTGCCCAGAGGGTGGGCTGTCAGGGAAGGATTTGCCCAAATAAAGGGAAAGCCTGCCTCTGTCTGGGGGGCTTCTGGGTCTGTGAGGTACTGGAAGGGCAGCTGTGAGTGGTGAGGCGCTCATGGCCAGGGAGGGAGCAAGGTTGTGGGTGCTGATCTGGGCCAGGAGATGGCCAGAGCCCTGGTGCTCATATGGGTGAAAACAGACGGAGCGTAGTCAGTGCGGCCACCACAGCTCTGAGCTCTGGCCTGGGAGCCAGGGCAGGGCCATGGTGACCACTGATGCCTTCTCCCCGCCCCTGCAGCAGCCTGCAGGCCTGAGCCAGGGGGATGCTGAAGATAATGACCTGCTTCCAAGGTCTCTCGAGCCATCAGTCTGTGCCAGTCACCCTCGACTTCCCCAGAAGCCCTCAAAAGTTGCCGTCCACATCAGAGGTGGAGTCAGAGACCTCCATGTCGGAAGCCTCCTCTGAGGACCTGGTGCCGCCCCTGGAGGCTGGGGCAGCCCTATATAGGGAGGAGGAAAAGGCAGCGAAGAAGAAGGAGAAGAAGTCCAAAGGCCTGGCCAATGTATTCAGCGTCTTCACCAAAGGGAAGAAGAAGAAGGGTCAGCCCAGTTCAGCGGAGCCCGAGGGCGCGGCCGGGCCCAGGCACGGGCTGGATGGCCCACTGCCCACAGGTGCGCTGGGACCCGGGTGGGGCTGGGTCCAGGGTCAGAGCTAGTCCGGGCCTGGACGGGGTGGGGCTCATCCACGTGAGTGAGCCACCTGCACCGTGGGCCTGCATGTGGGGCTGGCAGGCGCGACTGCCTCCCTGCTTTCACCTGTGCCCCAGTCTGGGAGGCTGGGACGGGGGAGGTCAGGCCTTCAGCTCGGTCCGGGACACCGACGTCACCCTTCGGGGTGTCGGGTGTCGGCCGCCGGCCCTGCGCGCGACTGGGGGAGGACGGTCCGTAGGGCGCAGGCGGGCGGGCCGGGGCGGGGGCTGACGCGGCTCTCCCGGCGCAGTGGAGGAGCTGAAGGCGGCGCTGGAGCGCGGGCGGCTGGAGGCGGCGCGGCCGCTGCTGGCGCTGGAGCGGGAGCTGGCGGCGGCGGCGGCGGCGGGCGGCGCGAGCGCGGAGGAGCTGGTGCGGCGCCAGAGCAAGGTGGAGGCGCTGTACGAGCTGCTGCGCGACCAAGTGCTGGGCGTCCTGCGACGGCCGCTGGAGGAGGCGCCCGAGCGGCTGCGCCAGGCGCTGGCCGTGGTGGCCGAGCAGGAGCGCGAGGACCGGCAGGCGGCGGCGGCCGGGCCGGGGACCTCCGCGCTGGCGATCACGCGCCCGCGGCGCTGGCTGCAGCTGTGGCGGCGCGGCGTGGCGGAGGCGGCCGAGGAGCGCATGGGCGGGCGGCCGGCCGAGGGCGCCGAGGTCCCCGAGAGCGTCTTTCTGCACATGGGCCGCACCATGAAGGAGGACCTGGAGGCCGTGGTGGAGCGGCTGAAGCCGCTGTTCCCCGCCGAGTTCGGCGTCGTGGCGGCCTACGCCCAGAGCTACCACGAGCACTTCGCGGCCCACCTGGCCGCCACCGCGCAGTTCGAGCTGTGCGAGCGCGACACCTACATGCTGCTGGTCTGGGTGCAGAACCTCTACCCCAAGTGAGCGGGCGGGGCTCGCCTGGGCGGGCCGGGAGGGTGTCCTCTGCAGGCGGCGTGTGAGCTGTGCCCCGCCAGCTTTAGTGAGGCGGTGCTGGCAGAGATTTGGGTCCGACAGTGCGGGGGTGGCACTTGGACTCCCTGGGGCGGAGCCCGGAAGGGCAGAGACTGGGCTTGGGCACAGGGATAAGGCTGGGGATGGGTCCACTTTGCTCTTGGAATCCTTAATTTTCTTGGCCTCAGTCACAGTCTGCTGCGGGGGGAAACCGAGGGACAGAAAATAGTAGGGATTTCATTCATTCGTGAGTGCCCAGTCTGAGGAGGGGGCAAAGCGATCAATAACCATGCAGAGCTGGAAGGGCTGTGGCAGCAGAGGCCAGGCCCTGGGAGCCCAGAACAGGGACCCAGAGCAGGCCTGGAGAAGTCAGGGAAGCCAGCCTGGAGGAAGTGGAAGCCAGTGGTTCTTCTCTGAGCCAGGGAATCAGGCCGGGAGGCTGGCGGAGGGGTAATAGGGCAGGCAGGGAAGAAGGTGAGAGGAAGGTCGGTGTTCCTGAGCATGTCCTCTTCGAGGGCACTCTGGAGCTGAGCAGAGCTTGTCAGAGTGTTTGGATTTCCTGGGCGGGCTATGCGGGCACCCACAGGTAGGAGAGTCCACAGTGGGGGGGCTAGGGCCAGGTGTCTTGTTGGAAAGACCCCCATTATGTGGGGTTACATGTGAGCCCCCAGCAGAGCTGGAGCCCGTGAGTGGGAGCCTGGCTGTGCAGCTGGTGTCCCCCGGGTGCAGCTTCAGGCATCTCCTGACTCCATGGGTCCCTGGGCGTGCCCATCATGCACCTGGTCTGCGTGGAGAGAGCTTTGTACCGCTGTGTGGACAGGCTCAGGGAGGGGGAGTCCAGGGGCTGTTACTGTGGGGCTTGGCCACTGCTGGCCCCAGATCCTAGTGTGAAGTCTTAGGAAGGAAGCCGGAGGTGTAGACAGTGTGGGCAGTGTCTGCCGTCTCAGGGGCCTTTGGGTGGCCTATGGGCTCAGTTGGTGTTGAAGGGTCAGCCTCTGACAGGACAGAGAAAGGGTCCAGTGGGGAGGGTGGGAGGGGGTGAGCAGGGCATAGGGGAACTGGCACAGGGCAGGGGCCGTGGAAGAGACAGCCTAGCCCAGAGCCAGTGCCCGCTTGCTCGTCCTGACTCACCAGGAAGTGCTGGGCACCTGTGCCCCTTCCTGCCAGTCTTCCTGTCACAGCAACCTCGGAGTCTGTTGGCCTGGGGTTAGCAAAACAGGCAACCAAAGCCAAGCTGGGCACAGAGTCCTGGCGAGAGGGTGTCCGGGGGGACATCATTGAAATTTGTGTGCCAGAAATGTGGGGAACGGAGGGACGCAGCTGCACCTGGATTTGGTTAGGGGTGGAGAGGAGGTCATTGTAAGCCTCTAGGCAGACAAAGGTCTCTTAGGAAGTGCCAGGGCTGGGCAGTCCCCTGAGAGCTCTGGGACCCTGCAGGGAGTGTAAGCTGAGATGCCTCTGTGGAGCAGTTTGGCACAGCCCTTCCTGCCCATGATGGCCCACCCCTGGGGTTGGGAGGTGGCCGGGCCTGGTGTGCAGTGGGCTGGCAGCTAGCTGGCTGGATCCCAGGGCTGCTGTGATTAGGAGCGGTGTTTTATCTGGGTGACAGGTAGCCTTGGAGCAGGAAGATCAGGTCTTAAAGGTGGCTCTGGCTACTGGGTAGAGAAGGACTTGTTGGAGGTGAGGGAAGGAGCAGAGGCCAGGAGGAGGCTTGTGCAGTGAGCCAGCGGGGAGCTGGTGGCAGTCGGCCGGGGCACCCAGGTGGCTTGAGGCTGCTGATCTTGGGGGGTATTTTGGAGCAGGACCTAAAGAGCAGGGTGAGGGTCAGAGGACGCATGATGACTTCAGGGTTTCCGTTCCGAACCAAACTAAGTAGACAGAAGACCCATCGTCTGGGATTGGAACCGGGCTGGCGGTGCGGGAGGGTGTGCTGGGCCGATTCTGGGCCTGCCGGAGACCAAAGCTGAGGGCCTGGGCTCTTGCTTGGGTGGTGCTGAGTGGGTATAGCTGTCCTCATGCCAGCCTCCCCTGCCCACAGTGACATCCTCAACAGCCCCAAGCTGGCGGGTGAGCTGCAGGGTGTGGGGCTCGGGAGCCTCCTGCCCCCCAAGCAGATCCGGCTGCTGGAGGCTACATTCCTGTCCAACGAGGCGGTGAGTCTGCACCTGGGCCAGGGAGGGGCAGGGAGGTGCCAAAGGAGAGTTTCAGAGACAGAACATGGGCAGGGGCTTCCAGGTGAGCAAGGTGAGGGGTCAGTGCCCCCCTGACCTGCCCTTCCCCCCCCAGGCCAATGTGAAGGAGATGATGACCCGAGCGCTGGAGCTAGAGGCGCAGCGCTGGGCTCAGGACGTGCCTCCCCAGAGGCTGGACGGCCATTGTCACAGCGAGCTGGCCATCGACATCATCCAGGTACTGCGCTCTGCCCCAGGGCACATGCACAAGGAGCCGCATGCACATTCCCTCCTGTGTGCTGACCCATGCCCACCTCCGGCACCCCCTCTATGCCCGCCTGATTCCTCCCTGTACCCTGCCCCCTTGTCCAAGCGAGCCCTTGCTCAGTTCACCCACCACCACTCCACAGATCATCTCCCAGGCCCAGGCCAAAGCCGAGAGCATCACGCTGGACTTGGGCTCACAGATAAAGCAGGTGCTGCTGGTGGAGCTGCTTGCGTTCCTGAGGAGGTGGGTGTGTGCCCAGGACGGGGTCCCTGTAGCCACCTCTCTCAGAGCCACGGCCCCTCCCCAAGTGCCTCAGTGGGGAGCCAAGCTGGCTCCCCACCCCCCACCCCTATCCCTGTCATTCTGAGCCAGGAGTCATTTCCCACCCAGCCAGGGCACTGAGATCTCAGGTGGTCCGACTTCCACCAGAATTCAGTGTGGGAGCCTTGTGTGCCCACCTTACAGCAAAGCTCCCATCAGAGCAGCCTCCAGCTTCAAAGATGCCCCATGGGGAACTGAGACCCCGGCACCCCTTCACACAACACCCCCAGTCTACACTGCCTGAATTCTCTCTGTTCTCTCCCTCTCCACCTCTGAGGGCTTCTCCAGCCAACTACACCCTCACCGCTACCTGGGCTCCCAACTCTAGAGGGGGCCTGGGAGAAGAGCTGGGGGCAGCACAGCTGGCTGGTACCCTCTTCAAGAGCCCTGGCCTTAGCTTCTGAAGCCACTTCTGTGATGCTCAGGGGCTAGCGGCCCCTCTCTGGGCGATGGGGAGCCAAGCAGAAAAGCCCCTGTGAACCCCAGGAGCTGGCAGGGAGGCTGGGAGGCTGCCGCTGCCGTCCCAGGGTCTGTGCTGGTCCTGAGTGTACCCCTTCTGACTTCGCCAGCTACCAGCACGACTTTAATGAATTTCTGGAGAGAGGCAAAAAGCTGCAAAGTTACAGGGCCAATGTCATCGCCAACATCAACAACTGCCTGTCCTTCCGGTGAGTGTTGGGAGGGGCTTGCGGAGCGGGAGTCACTTGGCGGGCAGGAGAGGATAGCTGGGAGGTGGAGGAGGAGGAGCTGCTTAGGCCAAGAAGTGGAATTCAAACCAGCAACGTGTGAGAGGAAGCCGCCAGGGCCTGCAGCAGCAGCAGCAAACATTTCCCCAGAGCTGGCTGGGGCGAGCATAGGCAGATGTTTCACGCGTTATTTTATCCTTAAAGCAACGCTGTGAAGTAGGAACAGTGATCTATCTATTAGGCAGATGGGCAAACCACTGGAGGAGGCTAACTTGCCCTCAGCTACAAGGGGATGCAGTTGACGGGTGTCTTCAGGGCGTGCAGAACATGGATGGGAGGACTTGATCCCCAGGGAATGAGGAGCCATTGAGGGTTCTAGAGTGGGGGAGGGGGCGCTGTCTGGCTCCCTGGGTATGGGGCTATAGGCTGGTATGACCTCTCTGCCTCCACCTTCCAGGACGTCCATGGAGCAGAAGTGGCAGGTACCCCAGGACACCCTGAGCCTCCTGCTGGGCCCCCTGAGTGAGCTCAAGAGCCACGGCTTTGACACACTGCTCCAGAGCCTGTGTGAGGACCTGAAGGTAACAGGAGCCTCTTTCTTTCAGGAGCATCTCCAGCTTGGTGTTGGGGGTGCTCGCGGAGGGGCTGGGAGGTGCCCCCGGGGAGAAGTGGCAGAAGCAAAGATGTGGGGAAGATATGCTGCAGGCCTGTGGACCACACTGCGGCCGGCTCTGGTGCAGGGGTGATGCCTGGTAGTGGGGACCCTGGCAGGCTTTAACTCCGTCCACCACTGTCCTGGGGCTTGGCCTGAGAGGGGCCACCTGGGGCTGGGAGGGCCTGGAGAAGGTTCACTGCCCCTCCCCCATTCAGACCCAGCCCAGTCCCAAGCCTGCAGCCCCTTTTCCTCCAGCCCCCATAGCCCTTCCTCCCCACCCCTGTCCCCACATCAGACACCCAGCAACTGAGGCTCAGGGCTGTTGGCAGCTGGGGTCACATCTGTTTTGGGCCAAGAAATCCACAGAAAATGCTGTGAAAACAAATAATTCCTTTAGCAGGGGGTAAAGTGGGGGAAGGGGAGGGGTTCCCTGCCCAGCGTCAGGGACTAGAGGCCATGCATGGCCTGAGTGTGGTGGAAGCCCGAGCAGTGACCCCACATCGCTTGGCACCGATCTCCCAGGCCCAGTCAAGCACAAGGTCCTGTTTATGCAGGAATTTATTTATTTAGGAGGCAGTGGACTTGGCCTCAAGGCTGCAGACAGGCTGTCCTGGCTCCTGAGCTGAAGCTGGGCGACCTTGGAGAAGGGTGCACAGAGCCGGCCCCCACTTCCTGTCTGTAGCAGGGACCTGAGCTCGGCCCGGGTTCCCTGGGAGTCCTTGAGTGCCCCCTGCCCCTCCGCCAGGCACGTGTGTCGGTGTGTGTGTCTGCGTGTCGGTGGCTGGCAGCCCTTCCTCTCCAGGGTGTGACCACACATCCTGCCTCTCCTGTCTCAGCCGCTGTTCAAGAGGTTTTCGCATACCCGCTGGGCGGTCCCCATGGAGACCCTGGAGAAAATCATTGCCACCGTGGGCGTAAGGCTGCCTGAGTTCTCAGAACTGCAGGACTGTTTCCAGGAGGTGAGGAGGCTGTGGGCTGGTGGCTGGGCCTCGGGAAATGGGGGTAGCCAGACACGCACGCTAACACGTCTGTGTACACTCACTCACACGTGCCCACGCACATGTGCACACACGCATGTGAACGCACAAGCATGTGTGTAGCCTTTTGCTCTGGCATCTGCCTCTCCCTGGATTCCTGGCTGCACGGCTTCAAGGGAGGTGGCGAGCTCCCCTGAGCGGACAGCTCACGCGCGCCCGCTGCTCGCCCTCCCAGGAGCTCACGGAGGCGGTGCACCTGCACCTGGTGAAGGAGTACATCATCCAACTCAGCAAGCGGCGCCTGGTCCTCAAGACGGCCGAGCAGCAGCAGCAGCTGGCGGGCCACATCCTGGCCAACGCTGACACCATCCAGCACTTCTGCACCCAGCACGTAAGCCCCTGCCCACCCCTCCCGGTCCCTCTGGAATGGCTGCCTGTTCCGCCCTAGTCCTTTCCGGTCAGAGACAGGCTGTTGGCGCCTCTCCAAGCCCGACCCATTGCTGACCCGAGCCTGTGGACCCCCGGGTTCCTCCAACCACGTCCACTCCTGCAGGGCTCCCGTGCGACCTGGCTGCAGCCTGCTCTCCCCACGCTGGCCGAGATCATCCGCCTGCAGGACCCCAGTGCCATCAAGATCGAGGTAGCCACTTATGCCACCTGCTACCCTGACTTCAGGTGAGAACATGGGGCACCTCAGGACCACGTCACATCACTGCAGCCGGGGCCTCACAGGGCTGGCATTGGGAACCCAGATCCTGGCAGCTGCCCGCGTGCCAGTCACTGTGTGAACCTCACCAGGAGCTTCCTCTTGTGGCCTTCGCCACAGCCCTATGAGGCCAATACGTTCCATTCCCATTTCACAGGGGAGGCCTGGAGAGCTCCCAGCATGTGTCCGAGGTGACGCTGGCTACACAGCCCACACTCTTAGCTCCGTCTGATGCTGCCTCTCGCAGGGGAGATTGAGACCAGAGAGGCCAGGGTCACCCAGCCTGAGGGCTTCTGAGGCCTGGGCCTATGCCCTGGGATCCAGGGCTCATATTCAGGAGTGGAGGCTTAGCCCCTGGCTGCCTGAGGGTCTGGTAAGCCAGGGACATTGTTTCTCCCTGGGCTGGGTCCTCTGACATGTTAGGCTCAGTCTGAACGGGTCTTGACTGGGGTTGACCCCAACTTCCCCAGCTTCGCCAAGTCCAGCCCCTGTCCGATCCATTCCACCCAACCATTCACTCACCCACCCATACAAGCACCCATCTGCTCATCCACCCATTCCTTCACCCATTGGCTGGCTGTCTATCTTCTCACCCACCAATCAACCTGTCTACCCATCCACCCACCCACCCATCTATCCATCCACCTACCCATATAAGCACCCATCCACCCATCTACTCATCCACTCATCCCTCCACCCATCTGGCTATCCTTCTGTCTTCTTACCCACCCATTGCCTGTCTATCCACCACCCAACAATCTATCATCCATCTATTCATCTGCTCACCCACCCACCCTGTAAACACCCATTCACCCATCTACTCATCCACCCATCCCTCCACCCATCTGGCTATCCATCTATCTTCTCACCCACCCATTGCCTGTCTACCCACCCACCCAACAATCCATCCATCTATTCATCCACCCACCACCCATATAAGCACCCATTCACCCATCTACTTATTCAGTCATCTGTTCACCCATCTAGCTATCCATCCACTCAACCACACACCATGCATTTACTCACATCCATGCATCTATCCCTCCACCCATCTGACCATCTGTCCTCTCACCCACCAATCACCTGTCTACCCATCCACCCACCCACCTATCCATCCATCTATCCATCTATCCATATATCCATCCACCCATCCATCCATCCATCCACCTACCCATATAAGCACCCACACACCCATCTATCCAGCCATCTGTTATTCCAACCACCCACGTAAGTACCCATCCACCCATCTACTTATCCACCCATCCCTCCACCCATCTAGCTATCCACCCACTCAACCACCCACCCACCCAGCCATCCACCCGTTCGACTCACATCCATGCACCCATCCCTCCACCCATCTAGCTATCCACCCAACCACCCACCCACCCATCCACTCATGCATCTACTCACTTCCATGCACCCATCCCTCCACCCATCTGCTCACCCACCCATCATCCATCTACCCATCCCACCAACAAAATTATGGAAGAGCCTTCGAGGTGTCAACCTCTGTTCTAGTTACTAGGATGCAATGAAGTACAAGCGAGGCCAGGTCTCCATCCTCCCTTAAGTAGCTCACATTCTGTTTAGGGCCAGCAATAGTAATGACATAATCAGGCAAAGAAACAGACAACTGCAAGTTGTAAAGACGTTTAACCAAGGTTGTGAATAATGGGAGGTGCTGAGTTCAGAGACAAGAAAGCCTCTTGGGGGTGGACATCTTAGCGGAGATGTAAGGGGTGGGAAGAGGCGATCATCTCACGGCCTGGGAAGAGCATCGCAGGGAGAACAGCCAGTGCGCAGGCCCGAAGCAGGCTGGGGCATGGCTGCTCTTGGGACCACCAGGTGAAGTGCATGGGTGAGGGAGAGGGCAGTGCAGCCCCCTCATGGGTCGGGGCCGTGGCTGTAGGGCCCTGTGGCACTGGCTGGGAGTGCAGGGAGCCGGTGAGCAGGGGTGTGGGTGTCAGGCTGGGCTAACGGGATGCTCTCCTCGCCAGCAAAGGCCACCTGAGCGCCATCCTGGCCATCAAGGGGAACCTATCCAACAGTGATGTCAAGAGCATCCGGAGCATCTTGGACGTCAGCACAGGAGCGCAGGAGCCCTCCAGGCCCCTATTTTCCCTTATAAAGGTTGGTTAGCTTTTCCTGTGGCCTGACCTGCTTGTGAGTACCCAGCAAGCGTCCGGGACACCCCACTGGGAGCTGTTAAGAGCAGCGCTGGCTCTGGGGCCTCCTGTGCTCTGAAGCTGCTTCTGCCTAGCCCTGGTGGAGGTGCAGGCCCTGGTGGCTGGAACTGGATAGACCTCGGTTTGTTTACAAGTCCGGTGGGGGTCGGAGCCCCCATTGTGCGCAGCCAACCAGGCAACACCAAGGACTCTTTGTAAACGATAGCCGATCGTGCGTGCAAGGAAAGAACCAGCAGGGAGAGTGCGGCCAGGCTCAGGGACCCTGGGCCACCTCTGTCCACCGTCAGCCTCATGACTCTCCACCCCGTGAGTGAGGCCGAGGGCCCTTTCCAGCTCCCTGATGACAGGGGCCGAGCCTCACCCATCTGCCGTCTTCAGCCCAGGGCCACCCTGAGCTGGGTTCAGCAAGGCTGAATGGAAGACAGAACTGCAAGGGAAAGAAGGCAAAGATGAACTCTCATCTGGCAGGGGCTAGTGGGGTCCTGTGGCGAGTTGGGGGCACAGCGGGCATTAGTTGTCATGCCCAGACAGCCCCACAGCCTCCACAGGCTGGCCCTGCAATGGAACCCTGCCTCCCTCTGCATTACCCCAAGGCCTCACCCAGAGGGTGTTCCCCAAGGCCTTGGTGTCCTCCACAGAAGGGCTCAGGACCTCCTGCGTCATCTCAGGCTCCCCCTTCCCCCAGCAGGATTAGGCCCTGGGGGTGCCTCTGTGGGCCCTGCGACCCAGAAGTCTGGCTGAGGTCTGGGCAGGGGCAGGGCAAAGTTGACCTCTGACCTCTGACCCTTTGGCCTCTGTTTCCTATTGCCATGATAGGTTTCCACAAACTTCGTGGATCAAAACGAGGTCCTCCAGTTCTGCGGGTCAGAGGCTGACCGGGGGCGCAAATCTGGGTGTCGGCAGGGCTGCGCTCCTTCTGGAGGCTCAGGGGAGAATTCATTTCTGGCCTTTTCGTTTTTAGAGGCTGCCCATACTTCCTGACTTCAGGCCCCTCCATCTCCAGAGCCAGCTGCGGGTGGCTGAATCCTTTTCCCATCACCTCATTGAGGCCTCCCCTCTGCTGCCTCCCTCTACCACTTTTTGTTTTGTTTTGTTTTGGAGACAGGGTTGTGCTGTGTCACCCAGGCTGGAGTGCAGTGGCCTGGACCTCCTGGTGCAAGTGATCCTCTCGCCTCAATCCCCCAAGTAGCTGGGACTACAGGCGCGCGCCCCCACGCCCAGCTACTTACCTGTTGTAGATACAGGGTCTCATTCTGTTGCCTAGGCTTGTCTGGAACTCCTGGGCTCAATCGATCCTGTAGCCTTAGCCTCCTAAAGCGCTGGGATAGTAGATGTGAGCCACGGTACCCGGCCTGCTCTGCCACTTTTAAGGACGCTTGTGATCACATCGAGCCTACCCAGAGAACCCAGGTCATCTTTCTATTTTAAGGTCAGCTGATTTGCCACCTTAGTTCCATCTGCAACTTTAACTCCCACTGGCTGTGTGACCTAACATAGTCACAGGCTCTGGGGACTGTCACGTGGAGGCTGTTATTCTGCCCACTGCAGCCTCTGTTGATTCCCAGTCCTGCAGGGCGCCTCGCTCTACCCCAGGGAAACACGAGCTCTGCTTAAGGCCCTGCATCTCCCTGGGCCCTGAAAGTTCCCTCTCAGCCCAAGAGGGGGCCCTTCAGACTCAGGCATGACTCAGCCCCAATGATGCCTCTGAAGTGCTGAGTCAGGGTCCGTCCCCTTTTCCCAGGTACTCCCTTATGAAGCTGTAGCCAGGAACTGGCCTGTATAAGTGATGCACAAGGTCTTTACATTTGTAGCAGTTGGCGTGTTTGATATTGTTAATATATATATATATATATTTTTATAGTACTGCTTTTCTATGTGTGTGGAACAGGATCCAGGTTTTTATAGCTTAATATAAAACAGAATTCAAAATCGGCTGTGGAGTGGTTTATTTGGGGAGCTGCACTATGAGGGGGGCTGGGGAGTGGCCTTAGCGGCTTTCTCAGCCTCTTGGTCTGGGCTAACCCTGTCTTCCTAGGCTCTGTGTCAACCCCCAGCCTGTCCCTGCCCCCAGAGCATCTCCTGTGGTCCCGGCAGGACATGCCCTGCACCCTCGAACCCTCGATGTGAGCAAGAGCTTTGGAAGTGTCTGCCTACAGGGCATGGCCAGTCACTTCAACCTTCTGTGCCTCAGTTTCCTCATCTGTAAAAAGGGGACCGTGACCCCCTGGGGCTTCCTCCACCATCCATTACTGAGGAAGAGAGTGGGGTGGACACAGGGGCAGCCATTTAACCCCATGCATGGATCGCAGTGGGAACTGACTCTTAACGTTTCTGGAATTGACCTGAAAGCTACAGCTGTGATCACAGGGCCTCTGGTTTGTGTTCAGAGAAGGCCTCAGCTGCCAGGGAAGGGAGGGCCTCTCTCCACCCGAGTCTGGCCTGGAATTTGGGAAGGAGCAGAGGGCCTGGAAGGGAAGCAGGGTGCCTTGATGAACGTCGCAGGAGGCTGGGGGAGGGCCCCAAGCGGAGCCGTGTGGGCCTGAAGAAGGGTCCTGCAGAGGGTATGGGCTTCAGCATGGCCTGAGGAGGTAGGGAGCTGGGTCAGCGGGGACCTAGGGTGGCGGAGGGGAGGCCCTTTCTCGAGAGTTCTATTTTTGGGGCCAAAGGGGATGGCATGGGGCCCACCGTGTAGTGACAGAAAAGGAGGGAGACGAGGGTCAGGGACAGTGCGGCTTGCCTAGGAGGGGGTCACCAGGAGACCCTCTGCCTGACTCCTGGACCCGCCCGTCCATGTGGCTGCGGGTCCTGGCCTGGTTGAGCCTCGCGGGGATCGTGGGCCTCGGACCAGAGTGTCCTGCTCCTTCCCTTGGAGTGGGGGGCATCGCAATCCTCCCCTGCATGGCCCCCTGACCCCGGGTGAGCTCACGGGGTGGGGGAGAAGGGGAGACGGGGCTTGAGGCCCGATGGAAGCTGTCGGTGGTTCCTGGCAGACATTCACCCAAGGGTGGGGGGGACTTAGATCCCAAAGCGACCCCCAGCCTCGCGGCGGCCAGAGCTGGCCGAGTCCTCGGAGTGCGGCGGGACTCCGGGCCAGGTGAAAGCCCCGGGTTGCGCATCCCCCCCCACGCAGAGGGGCGGGCTCCCTGCGCGAGGTCCCCTGAAAGGAGGAAGAGGATGCGGCGGCGCCTCGGAGGTTCCTGCTGTTCCTGCCTTTGGGGCGGGGCCTTCCGGGTCAGTGTCCCGCCAGCGCTCGAATCTGTCCCCGTAACTTCTCCAGGACAATCTCCGGAGAGGAGGGTCTGCCGGGCGGGGAGGAGCGAGTCCCCGGTGCGGGGCCGGGGCCAGCGCCTGCCGCCGTTGGTTGGAGGACCGACCCCCGGCTCCTGTGAGCAGGGGGTGAGCGGGGAGGCCGCAGCCCCCGCGGGACACCGGGGCCCCGGCCTCCAACAGTGGGGAGCAGCCGGCCAGGGCCTCCCTGCAGGAGCCAGGAGCAAGCAACCGAGCAGCTCGGGTGCAGGCGCAGGGGACGGGCCTGGGGTGAAGGGGCGGCTCTGGGGGACAGTCGCTGGAGCCCCGGTCCTGAGGGGCCTGGACCAGACCCGGGCTGGGGGGCCTGGCGCTGCAGCGGGGGAGGAGCTCGCAGAGGCCGGCGGCGGGAATGGGGGGGATTCCAGGTCTTAGGCAAAGAAAGAGGGCAGGGCTGGGGAAAGGAGGCCGTGGACCGGGCAGCCCGCAGGAGGGGCTGGCAGGGGAGCTCCTTCCAGCTGTGGAGGGGAACTGGGAGGGGCTGGAGAGGTGATTTTCGGCTCATGGGATTTACCGCTTGGAAAGACCCCTCTGCCCTTCATGGGCGCTGGGGTCTCCACGGGAGAGATGAGGGCGGCAGGGAGGGCACCCCCGTGGAGGGAGATGGAGGGGGCTCTAGGTGGGCTGAGGGAAAGAGCCCCCCAGGACCTTCTAAGAGACCCAAGGGAGCCAAGCTGGTGGGGCCGCTTCTGGGGACAGGGAAGGCCTGGGCTGAGGAAGCGCCTGGCCAAGTTAGGGGGAGAGGTCTGTCTGCAGGTGAGTGCTGGGTCGCCAGGATGTTCCCAAAGTCGTCTCTTGTTTTTTTATTTTTATTTTTTCCTTCTTTTCACAAGTATTGACCCAAAGTATTTTCTGTCACGCCTGGCCGTTGCCCTGGACCCTCATCCCGGCCGAATACCACACATCTCCAGAAACCCGGCAGGCGCCAGCCTCAGGGGTGGCCTTAAAACCCTGCTTAAACAGGAGACCCAGGGCCTGCCCCAGTGCAGCCAGCCTAACGCCAGGGCTCATCAAAGACATTGCCTCATGCCTGCACCTACGCAGGATTAGCAAAGGTCTCTCCCAACGTCAGACCCACTCCCAGAAACTCACTCTTCCACTCCCAATTCCACTCACTCTCTGTGGAATTGGGGGCTCCTTCTTCTGGTATTATGTTTTCAAAACTCACAGGGACACAAAAGAAAAACTTACCTAGGAGAGAAAATTGGGTCGAACATTTAACATCTCATTCAAGTCTTGCAATGACGGCTATGTGTATTTTTGCTAAGTAAATCTATTTATTTATTTATTTTTGAGACGGAGTTTTGCTCCTGTTGCCCAGTCTGGAGTGCAGTGGTGCGATCTCAGCTCACTGCAACCTCCACCTCCTGGATTCAAGCAATTCTCCTGCCTCAGCCTCCCGAGTAGCTGGGACTACAGGGATGTGCCACCGCGCCCTGCTAATTTTGTATTTTTAGTAGAGACGGGGTTTCTCTATGTTGGTCAGGCTGGTCTTGAACTCCAAACCTCAGGTGATCCGCCCACTTCAGCTTCCCAAAGTGCTGGGATTACAGGCGTGAGCCATTGCACCCAGCAGTAAATCTTCCATTAATCATTTTTTTTTTTTTTTTTGA
>PVKV010004191.1:75156-109896 GCA_004027835.1 Alouatta palliata | reverse complement strand
AGCCACCGCGCCTGGCTAATCATTTATTTTTTAAAACTTTGAGATGTCTGCAGAACGGGCAGGTGGTTCATTAGAGTGACCAATACCCCAGCGAGTGACAACACTGTGTGTGTGAGGCTGTCGGCCACCAGGTGAGCTCATGGCTTTGAGGGCATTATTTTGCACGCCCCCTGTGGGCTCATGGTTCAGGCTGACAAACGCAGCAACCTGTGAGGCAGCCATTCCCCTTCCAGGAATGCACCTCTTCATGCTCTGGCAGCTATGCAATGTGGCTTCGGCGCCGGGCTAGTCCCCTTAATTACAGTAGCAAAACACTGGAAACTCCCTAAATGCCCATCCACAGTCACTGGGGAATCACTGCAGTGCACCCAGACAATGGAGTACTATGCGGCTGTGAAAAAGAACGAGGACGTTCTCTCTGTTCTGTTGTTGAAATTCAGGACATACAATGTTAAATGGAAAAAACAGTGCAGAGCAGAGTTTGTGTGTGGGTGTGTGTGTGTGTGTGTGTGTGTGAGAGAGAGAGAGAGAGAGAGACAGGGAGGGAGGAATAGCGTTGGATGGGGACAGAGATTAGGCAGGAGCTATTTCACTATATATCTTGTAACTTTTCACTGTGAGCCATGTGAATGTGTTATATTATTAGCATTTTATAACTGAACATTTAATTGAGGAACTGAAAGCGGTGTTGCTGGAGACTGGAGGAGAGAGGAGGAGATACTTCAGTGTCCTGGGGGTGGGCTCGACCAGCTGTGGGCAGCACCTCTTTGAAGCGGGTTTATCAGGAACCCGTGACTTTCTCCAGACAAGCTCAGCGCTGAGGTGCAGGCTGCAGTCACAGGGTTGGGTTTAACCAAGACTCTGGTTTTGTCAGGCGATCACTCTGGAGGATGATAGCTGAGCCGTGAGAGGGGCTTGCCAGGGAGAAGTCATACTGATGGGCTGTTAGATCTCACTGCAGGGAGGGTGGGGGCATTCGTGAGGGGCTGAGGGCTCAAGGCAGCACAGGGTCAGAGGATGGAGGTTTTGTGGGTGGCTGGGACTGCTGGGTACAGCCACTGGAATCCACGAGTGCAGGGACGGGGGCTCTGGTCACAGAGGGGGACCCTTGCAATGGAGGCTGTGGAGGCCCTGCAGTTCTGGTGAGGACACAGCTGGAGTGTGAGCCTGGGAGGGTGTGGCTGACATCCTCAGGAGCTGAGGGCTCGAGGAACTGGGAGGGGGCCTGTGGATCCTTGTGGAGGGGTAGAGGGGGCAGTGGGCAGGGACTCACATCCTCTGAGGGTGGAGAGGAGAGGCCCAGAAGTGAGCAGATGACCACAGCGACAAGGAAAGCGGAGCTGGCTGAGAGCTGGCCTGCCCTGCGGTGTGGGCAGTCACTAAAAGGCCGCAGCTTCACCTGCTAGCATCTGCCCCTGGCCCTAGGAAAATGCGCAATCCCCAGATTTAGTGGCTGGATCTGGCTTGGGAGCCGCTGTGCCAGAGCCTCAGCTGGGAAGGCTGAGGCAGTGGTGACTCCAGGAGGGAAGGAGCCCGGGGTGCCCTGATCCCCTGAGCCTTCCAGGTAGGTGGTATAGACGTTGAACCTGCTTAAAGGACTGCAGTGAATCAGAGGTCAGCCCCCCTTTACAGACAGTCATTGTCCCTGCAGAGACACTTGCAGGGCCTGGGACAATCCAGTGTTGGGAGGACGTAGGGACACTGTCTCAAGGGCTCCATCCATGACTCCATTCCCGCTGGGCGGAGGGTGAGTTGACAGATCGCTTGCGCCGCCACCGAAGGCGGGACCCACAGCCTCTCTGTCAGCTGCCCCTGGGTACACAGGTCTGGCAAGATCCCAGGGAAGGATCCTGGATGGCTGGAGCTGTCAGGGAAGGATCCTGGATGGCGGGAGCTGTTGGGTTTCCGGGGTGGGTGTCCCATCTCCCAGGGTGCTAGCCTGGGCTGGGTCACACGGTGGTGGGAGAGGGCAGGCCTAGGGCACAAGTGCTTTTCTGGCTTCTGTTCGTGTCACATTTGCTGATGTCCCATTGGTCAAAGCCGGTTACGCCACCAAGCCCAGGTTCGAGGTTGGAGAAACTGGCTTCCTGGGATGGGAGAAGCTGGAGTAAAGTGCGTACTCCCGCCCCTGCCCACCCGCCACAGCTGCCCTCTGACTACAATTATTTACATCCCCCCATGAAAAATATATTTACCTCCCTCCCAACACCCCCCAAAGTCTCTTCCCGTTATGGACCATGGTTGCTGTTCACCATGCTGTGACCTTCCACTCAACATAGGGAGGCATGATGGGGACAGACAGCAGCTGCCAGCAACGCCATCCACAGGGCAGGATGGGAGGCCGTGCTAAAGTCCAGCTGCCGCACGTGGCCAGGCCCCTCCCTGCCCCAGGAGAGGCGACTGTGCCTGGGAGGAGCCCAGCTCTGCCCCTGGGGTGCCCTAACCATCCATCGCTCCCGACAGCCCCTGGCACCTCCACCTCTCCCCTGTGCTCCCGAGGGGTCCTTTCTTTGCCGTAACAATCGGTCCATGTTTGCAGCCAAACAGCGTCCTCAGTCCGTGTCAGTCAGGGTCTAGTCGAGGGGCGGGAACCACGCGGCAACGTGAGCAGGTAGTGTTTATGATGAGGAGTTACCAACTGTAACAGGGGATGGGAGTTAACAAGGGACTAGCTACTGAGGAATAAAGACAGCTCTCAAAACACAGGAATGGGAGAGGCCCTCGGTCGAGGCAGAGCTCCATGGAAGGAGCAGATCTGGAAGGGTGCCCAAACAGGGACTGGGGTGCAGGCCTTGGTGGAGAGGACGCAGCCTTGGCGACTTCAACAGGTACTCTGGAAAGACCAGCAGAACCTGCGGAGATGCCAGGTAAGCCATGCACAGCCAGGTGCTGTGCCTCAAAACTTGCAGCAAAGCTACCTGTGCAGGACCGGGGAAGCCGTCCCGGGAGGCTGTGCAGGTGAACAGCCACCAAAGCGAACGAGAAAACCAGCTCACTCCGTTATTGTCCCTCCAGCGCCCTCTACTGACAATGCACAGCACCGTGCCAGCCGGCGAGGGAAAAGTTCCAGAATCCCCAAGCAGGGCATGAAAGGTGGGCTTGGGTCAGAGGCAGTCCATTGGCAGCAGGCAGTTGCTTTCCATATGCACACAAATTTAACCTTTCCTAAAAATGTGATGCATGTATCCTTCCCGCAAATGAAGATGCGCTCACCCGGTCTCCAAAATGAGGCAGTGAGGACAAGGTGCCAGTGGTTCCTGCAGCCACTGCTGGCTCTGTTAATTACACCACAAATTCAACCACAGTCCACTGAATTTCTTGTTACCTAAAGACTGAATTGTAACACGAACCTCCAAATAATTGTGTTTACAATACAGGTGGCAGGAGAGAAAACAGGAAAATGGTTGGTATGTGCAAACAGACATATACAGAAAACAGGCAAAGAAACTCAAGCAAAGCTAGTCCTTGCTTCCATGACAGTCAGGAGCCGAGGCTTGATGGCCACGGTTCCTTCTCCCATCACTCCTCCTGGATTCTCCCCACCCTCAGCCGGGACCTCAGCTAGTTGATGATCTTTACTTGATGGAATGACCAAAACTTTCATTTCAGAAAGTTCTGAGTCCTCAATTTTGCTGCCTTTTTATGGCTGGGGTACTTTTCCAGGAACCTTTTCTACTGGCCATGGAAGGAGTCAGCAGTGCTGCAGAGAATGAACGTAGCCACTGCCCGGTCTCCAGGAGAATCAGAACCTATCGTCGCAGTCAAGAGAACAATCATTTTTTAGGTCTGTTGGTGTCATGGCAGAATGAGCCCCAGATGGCCAGCTGGCAGCATCATCTTTCAATTTAATGAAACCACTGCTGTGTCCCCTGGTTGAAGAATGCTCCCCTCTGGGACTAAGATCTTCACATTAGCAGAGCTCAAAAGTGCTGGGACAGGAAGCAAAAATCCCGCACTTGGTTATCTGGTGTAATAGTGAGCAGATCCCCTCACATCAGCAGATTGCATGGAGTTCTAATCAGGGAATAGGAGTCAGGCTGGGGGGAGCAGGGTAAGAACAAAGAAAAGCAGATAAACCTTAAGTCTGACTTTCTGCATAGCCCAGGACACAGCCCTCCTATGCAAATAACACAATCTTCCTGTGCCCAAGTTATCACCAGACCCTTGGCCGATAGACAAATGCAAGTTAGCTAACTGCAACGTTGGCATGATCGGTTCTGTGCACAGCCCTCTCCAGCACAAGCACCATCCTGTGCAATCCCCGAGTCTTTGTTTCCTTGCAGTCAGCTCCCCTCTTGCTGATCTGCCCATTGCTTTCTTGCAACGTATTTTCCTACTTTCTCTAATAAGCCTGCTTGTCTTTACCTGCAACACTCCTGGTAAATTCCTTTATTGCATGCAGCACTGGTCCCAGTTAGTCACTACCGGTGACAGCTTCATTCCTGGAGCCATGCATTTGGGCTATAAGGGAAACAGAAGGATGTGGTGGTCCCTGATTCAAAGCGTATATAGAATCCTGTAAAACAGAGTCCATCCTTCCTGGATTGCCACTCAGATTTTGCTGAGGCTAGCTCCTTCTGGGTGACAGAGTAAGCAGTAAGATGAGTTAATTCCATGGCCACGAGCCACTGTGGCGTCTCCTTGGCAGTGAGCTGAGTTCCTTGGTCAGAAGCAGTGCTGCACGGATGCCATGACAGTGGAAGGCATCACGTGAGGCTCCGAGCCGCAGCGCTGCAGAGGCACTCTGGGCAAGGGAGGCCAAGTGTGTCCCTTCCAGGAAGGCGAGTCAGTGTCCCCTCCAAGATGGAAGAGACCAGGATCCACCTGCCACCAGATGCTGGCTGCTGTCTGTGGGGGAAGGTGCCATTGGGCACTCAGTGCTGCTCTCTGCGGTAGTGAGAGGGGGCTGCCAGCAGCAAGATGAGTCAGACCAGCCTGGAGAGGTGAGCCTGCATTGCTGGGCCCATGCATAGCCTCCATAAATACATTGGTCATCATAAATACGTTGTTTCTGGGTTCATTGAAAACGCACTGATGGCCAGGTGCAGTGGCTCACGCCTGTAATCCCAGCACTTTGGGAGGCCAAGGCAGGTGGATCACCAGAGATCAGGAGTTCGAGACCAGCCTGGCCAACATGGTGAAACCCTGTGTCTACGAATAATACAAAAATTAGCCAGGCGTGGTGGCAGGTGCCTGTAATCCCAGCCACTTGGGAGGCTGAGGCAGGAGAATTGCTTGAACTCAGAAGACGGAGGTTGCTGTGAGCCAAGATCGTGCCATTGTAGTCCAGCCTGGGTGACAGAGCAAGACTCCTTCAAAAAAAATTTTAAAAAGAAAAAAAAAAAGAAAAAGAAAAAGCGCTGGTGTGGCTGGGGAATTATGTTCCCACAACTTCCTCCTAAAGTCCTAATGCCCAGTACCGTAGAATGTGGCCTGATTTGGAGGGAGGGTGTTCACAGAGGTCATCACGTTAAATGAGCTCATTGGGCGGGCTCTCATCCAATATGACTGGTGTCCTAAAACGGGGAAATTTGGAGACAGACACAGGGGGAATGCCGTGTGAGGATGGAGACAGATCAGGGTGCAGCTCCGGTCAGAGACATCCAAGCCACAGTGACTCCATCTTGAACAGGGGCTAGAAAAAATAGGTCTGGGGCCTGCTGGGCTGCATTCCCAGGAGGTTAGGCATTGCCAGTCACAAGATGCTTACGGCTGAGGGAGCAGATTAGTAATGTTTACTAACAGAGCCAAGACTTAACAGACTCAGGAATGTCCTGATGTCCCAATATCTTGAGAACGAAAGCATTCCTAGTTTAAGAAGTTTTGTTTTAAAGAGAATAATATTGATTCTTGTGAAACATTGTAATTACAAAGATAATCCTTTATCACAAACCCTTGTAGTAAAGCACACCTCCCATGATTTTCTTATCTTAAACAGGCATTGTACTTGGGCTGGGCCTGACCCTCCTTTTCCTTTAAGGAATGCCCTACTCTGTCTATGAGTAGTCATTATCTTTTTTTCTTAAAAAAAATATGTGGCCAGGAGTGGTGGCTCACACCTGTAATCCTAGCACTTTGGGAGGCCAAGGTGGGCAGATTGCCTGAGCTCATGAGTTCGAGACCAGCCTGGGCAACACTTTGGGAGGCTGTGGCGGGTGAAACATGAGGTCAAGAGATTGAGACCATCCTGGCCAACACGGTGAAACCCTGTCTTTACTAAAAATACAAAAATTAGCTGGGCATGGTGGTGCGCACCTGTAATCCCAGTTACTCAGGAAGCTGAGGCAGGATAATCGCTTGAACCTGGGAGTTGGAGGTTGCAGTGAGCTGAGATTGGGCCACTGCACTCCAGCCTGGGTGACAGGGTGAGATTTCATCTAAAAAGAAAAAAAAATTCCAAGGTTCAAAATTGTCATTTTTCACACGTTTGTTTTTTCCTGTGAATTTTACATTTCTGATTTACATTTTGCCAGAGTAGTACATCAATATAGTTTCAAAAATCAAGTAACAGCTCTAGAACTTATATTACAATGTCCGTCCTGTGCCCCCTGCCACCACCCCCCAGGCAGCCCCTCCCACCTCTACCCATGCCTCCGGTCCTTCTTGAGTTTTAGTTTTGAATGTTCTGTGTTGAGTTGTTACTAGGTAGGTCTTGAACAACTCTTTTAAAACATATTACCAGGCTTTTCATAGTTTTAGGCAATATTGTGAATCGGACCCTTTCCCCCTAAAGATTATCTAACTAGGTCCTCAGCATAAAATGTAAACCTACTGAGTTTTTTAATATTTGTGTTATCATCAGTGACCTTTCCAGACTGACATTTGTTCTAAGAGGCTTTTGGTTTAGCCTCTGATTTTCTGGGTGAACAATCCTGTCATTTGGGGGATTATACATTCATATAGGCATTGGGTCACGTCTACATAAACCACACGTATCCTGTCCGATGGCGCGTATAAGACACATATAAACTGCTGGCGTAGAATCATGTTGTTTGTTAGGGTGCCAGCAAACAGCCTCCCAGGTGCAACCTGAGAGTGGCAGGTAGGCGAAGATCAAATATGATCGCACTTCCTGAAAAAGCCACTGTGAAGAATGTGGCTGTCATCTGCAGGCCACAGCTGCCCCATGTGAGCACCACCAGCGAACGGACAGATGCTTTGACCCAGATGTGGGCAGCAGTGCTTCCCCTCCCCCCCCAGAGACATAAGGAGACACACAGCCAGGTGCGGTGGCTCATGCCTGTAATCCTAGCACTTTGGGAGACCGAGGCAGGTGGGTCCCGAGGTCAGGAGATCGAGATTATCCTGGCTAACACTGTGAAAACCCGTCTCTACTAAAAATACAAAAAATTAGCCAAGTGTAGTGGCACATGCCTGTAGTCCCAGCTACTCAGGAGGCTGAGGCAGGAGAATCGCTTGAACCCAGGAGGCGGAGGTTGCAGTGAGCCAAGATCACCCCACTGCACTCCAGCCTGGGCGACAGAGCAAGACTCCATCTTAAAAAAAGAAGAAGGCCGGGCATGGTGGCTCACGCCTGTAATTCAAGCACTTTGGAGGCCAAGGTGGGTGGATCACCTGAGGTCGGGAGTTCAAGACCAGCCTGACCAACATGGTGAAACCCCGTCTTTAAAAAAAAAAAAGAAGAAGAAGAAGAAAAAGAGACATTGAATAAATTGAACATGTTAAAGCACAGAGAAATGGGCTTAATACCTTCACCCATTTGTCAGTCATGTGAGCCCCCCTTCACCTCGGATAGGGGTGGGGAAGGGTGAGAGAGGTGAGGGCAGGTCATGGCTCTGGTGGAACCTGCACAGGAACAAAGGTGCCCCCCCCCGCCCCTGCTCTGCCCATGGCCTTCCCCTCCACATGGCTAATCTTGGAGCAATTCCTGTTTTTCTTTCCCCTTTTTTGTTTTTTTTTAAAGCAGCCCACAGTACTCCATTGTTTGGGTGCACTGCAGTGATCTCCCCGGTGCTACTGACGGGAATGTAGGGAGTTTCCAGTATTTTGCTACTGCAATTGAAATGACTAGCCAGGCACCGAAGTCACCTTGTGTTTTTTCTGTGTGCGTGTGTGCTTTTTTTCAGATAGAGTCTCACTCTGTTGCCCAGGCTGGAGTGCAATGGCACCATCTCAGCTCACCGCAACCTCCACCTCCCGGGTTCAAGTGATTCTCCTGCCTCAGCCTCCTGGGTAGCTGGGACTACAGGTGCCTGCCACAAAGCCCAGATAATTCTTGTATTTTTAGTAAAAACAGGGTTTCACCATGTTGGCCAGGCTGGTCTCAAACACCTGACCTCGTGATCTGCCCACCTTGACCTCCCAAAGTTCTGGGATTACGGGCGTGAGCCATTGCGCCCAGCCACGTTGCATAGCAGTTAGAGAAGGAATGAGATACATTCCTGGAAGGGTTCCTGCATTTGTCAGCCTGACCCATGAGCCCAAACCTCCCTCTGCAGGGGCTGTGCAAAACGGTTCCCCCGAAGCTGTGAGTGAGATCACCTCGAGGCTGATAGCCTTGCCATTACAAATGTTAACTATCTCCAGCTGGTACCTGGAGATGAAGGCGCAGGGAAGGATGAGAGGGAAGCGTCACCCAGGGGCGTGGTGAATCCTTTGTTGCTGGTGCATATGTTCATTTTGCTCATTGTTGTGATACTTTCACAAGTATATGCACACATGCAAAGTAATTAAACACATACTTTAAATATGTGCAGCTTCCTGCATGTCAGTTATATCTCAATAAAGCTGTTTAAAAGTCACAAAACATTAGTTTTTTTGGTCCTGTCATGTTGTCAAATAAACAAGGTAATTGCCTCTACTCCTGGCATCTTGTAAGGAAACCTGTGCCCTAGCTGTGAAAGAATGAATTGGCATATGTTTTTTGGAATTAATTTTTGAAGTATTCATTTGAAAAGTGTTTCTGTTCTTTGTGGAAGAAAAGTTATATTGTTCCTCATTCAGCTGTTGTAACGAAGACGATCCTATTAATGCGTTTCCTTTTTGTCTGGATAAAACTGAGTTCCATGGGTTTGATTTTTGTTTCTCAGGCAACTAATGAATTTTCAGATCCTGTCCTTAAAAATGAAAATGTTCATTAGCAAAAAAAAAAAAAAAATCTAATTCCTTTCTCCTGAAGCCATGGAGGAGAGATATTCCAAATGATAAAGCTTGATCCAAGAACTTGATTGGATGAGGTATTGAATTACGACCATTTACAAGAGTATAAATCTTGTTTTCCTGTGGGAACTTAGGACTTGCATGACACTTTGGAACTGTTATCAACTTTCTCATTTCTCGATTTCCATGAACTGTTACTGAAACAGAAGAGACTTGCAATGTTTCTAAGGCTTTGGAATTTGTGGACGTGGTTTTTGAAAATAACTTCAAATAAAAACCTGGAATTCTGGCCAGGTGCAGTGGCTCACACCTATAATCCCAGCACTTTGGGAGATCAAGGCGGGTGGATCACCTGAGGTTAGGAGTTGGAGAAATCCCAAACTCCTAGTAGAGAAACCCCATCTCTATTTAAAATATGAAATTAGCCAGGTATGGTGCCACATGCCTGTGATCCCAGCTACTCGGGAGGCTGAGACAGGAGAATCACTTGAACCCAGGAGGCGGAGGCTGCCAAGTGAGCCGAGATCACACCACTGCGCTCCAGCCTGGGCAAGACAGAAGGAGACTCTGTCCCCAAAACAAAACGAAACGACACAAGCAACCAACCTGGAATTGTGCTTGGTTGTCTTGGTAACTCACTGCCTTGGTCATCCTGCTGTGATCATGTGTCTGGCTTCCTAAGTCACACAGGTCCCGGGAGAGTTCTCGGACACACAAGATGGTTTGCACCCCAGCGAAAATGTGTTTACCTTAGTAAAGAGATTCCTTATCTTAACAGAGAGAGACTGAATGGGATCTTTGAGGTAATAATTCTACTTGTAGAGAATGTATGTTATCAGAAATAATAGGACAAACCTTTGTCATTATTCATACAAGATTCTCATTGTAGGGAAAACTAGAAACTCCCAAACTATCCAGCAAGAGGGACAGAGGGAAGCAGTTAACTCTACCATCCAGCGCGGCCATTCAGACCCGGAGGCAGATCTCTTCCCACGCATCTGGAAAAGCGTCCGTGACGTGACATTAGTGAAGAGTGCAGATGTGGAGAGCAGTATCTGTGCAGAACGGCTGTGCTAACGTCCATGTGTTTGCACCAGGGGAAGGTGAACGTGGCAGGATCCAATCTGTGGGTCACGTAGTCCTTTCAAATGTGTGGATGGTGGGTGACTCTTCTCTGTTCAGATTTTTGAAAACAAGATGGCATTTTGTACAAATGTGGTGGGGAAAGGCATTTAAGACATACTCATGTCCGTAGTGCTTGAGTAATTTCCCATTTGTTATTTTGATATTTAGTTTAAACATTTTCCATAGGAAGTGCTTTTAAAACTAAAAAAAAAAAATTAAGTCTATATAATAAACTCTTACAGCTTTACTTAAGGATGCCGAGGATTTTTCTTGAATATGAACCTGTCACATGGCTGCTTGTGCATTGAGGCCGGTGGGCGGGACCATCGCTGAGGGCCGGGCTGGGGCAATTGGTCAGTCCTTCTCCAGCTCACCCCGTGAAGAGGTCAATCCAGGCTGAGGCTGGAGGCTTAGCCTGGTGGCAGTGGGTGGGACCTTCCCCTTCTAAGGGCCAGCGCTGTCAGTCACTTTGGTTCAGACTCCAGGCCTGCAGAGGCACAGAGCGCCCCAAGGGGGCAGTGGGAGGGGCCAGGCTGTGACCCCAGGACAGGCTGGCCTCAGGTGCACTTGTCCTGTGTCCTCTGGGTTGCTCCGTCCTTCCATCATCCCTGATTCCACAGTAAAATCCCGTCACCCTCACTGCCTGGTCTCTGCCTCTGTCAGGGATGAATGAGCAGTTTGCCCTGGGTTTGGGGCAGACAGGCGTGAAGGAGGAGCTTGGGCTGGGGGAGCCATGCTCATCTGGGGACAGGGCAGGCTTGGTCAGCAGAGGGGCTCCCCCACCCAGAGGGCAGCTGACTCTCAGGGTTGGGCAAAGTCTAGAACTTCAAGGGCAGGAACTATGTCCTAGGACCAATCCTGTCCACCCTCCCAGACCCTTCTGTTGCCATGATCTTGGCCCCACTCCTGGTCAGATAGACAGCCTGGCCTCCATGTGTGCAGGAGCCCTGGGGTCCTTCACAACAGGGGCTGCAGGGTCCACATTTCCGCCCTGAAGGGCTATGACTAGCCTCACCACATGCAGGCCTGGGCAAGGGCAACTCTGTCAGGTGCCCTCCGCCACTAAGTCTTTCCCCTGAAAGCGGTGAGCATTACAGCTCTGTTAGAGGAGACCCAAGCAGCAGTGAGCCCAGGATTAACTTTCCCTACTCCTGAGCTGAGACCCTTCTGAGGACCCTAAGCAACGTCAGGTGAAGAATGAGTTCTTCCACTCTGGCTGATGGGGACAGGCGACGATTCCGAGCCGTGGGTGAGCACCAGACACTGTGGCTTCTAATCCTTTCAGGTGGTTCCTTCCCCAGGCTCAGGCAGGTTCCCCTACGCACGCGCTCGTCAGTTCTCGCTGAACACTCCCGGGAACCGCCCGCAGACCTCCGCTCCCCCGCGCAGCGCTGGGCTCTCCTGCTCCACCCTGTGGACTCTACCGCCCGGGCTGCCCTGGACCCCCAGCTCCCCGTGCTCTGCTCAGGAGGAGGCTGGGTCCCATGTCCCTACCCGATGGCCTGCAATTCTCCAGGCGGCGCCCGGGGCAGCCCAGGGCTCACCCCACGTGATTCCCATTGTCCTTCATTGCCTGACGCTCAGTGTCGTCAAAGCTCGTCTCGTAGGTTTTTCTTTCTCCGGAATTTTTGTTTTGTTTTTTTGAGAGAGTCTCGTTCTGTCACCCAGGCTCTCAACAGAGTCTTGACAGAATCTCGTTCTTTCACCCAACCAAGTACAGCGGTGCGATCTCAGTTCACTGCGACCTCCACCTGCTGGGTTCAAGCAATTCTTGTGCCTCAGCCTCCCATATAGCTGGGACTACAGGAGCACACCACCACACTCAGCTAATGTTTCATATTTTTAGTAGAGACGGGGTTTTGCCATGTTGGCCAGGCTGGTCTTGAACTCCTGACCTCAGGTGATCCGCCCCCCTTGGCCTCCCAAAGTGCTAGGATTACAGACGTGAGCCACCACACCTGGCTGATAATAACTCTTTCAACCAATTTTTGTCAGAAATTTTTTAAATTAAATCTACCTATAATTTGGAAGACCCCCACTTCAAGCCGTCCCACCTTTCTAGACTGAACCAATGTATAGCTGACATGTTTATGATAGATGCCTCATGTTTCCCCGAAATGTATGAAACGCAGGGCACATGTTCTCGGGATTTCCTTAGGGCTGTGTCACGGGCATGGGTCATTCATATTTAGCTCAGAATAAATCCCTTCAAATCTTTTACAGAGTTTGACTCTATTTGTTGACATCTTATATGGTGTAAAACACTCTGAGAGACGGTCTTAAAATCTGAATCGAGTCTGTTTAACTCTGAACTGTCAGAAATTACCGGTGGCTTCTGTTGCAGCAGGAAGATGAGATGGTAAAGTCTTGTTTTTAACTATTTCTTTTTTTTTAATTTCTTTAAATTAATTCATTCATTAATTTTTTTCGGCAGGTGAGTTGCTACACACTCCTTAGCAGATTCCAACTTCCATGGCCACTGTCCTGCTCTTTTTTTTTTTTTTTTTTTGAGACAGAGTCTTGCTCTGTCTCACCCAGGCTGGAGAGCAATGGCACGACTCGGCTCGCTGCAGTCCCTGCCTCCCGGGTTTAAGAGATTCTCTTGCCTCAGCCCCCTGAGTAGCTGGGATTATAGGCACCCTCCAACCACCACGCCTGGCTAATTTGTATTTTTAGTAGAGACAGGGTTTTGTCATGTTGGCCTGGCTGGTCTTGAACTCAGGACTTGAAGTGATTACCCACCAAAAGTGTCCTCCAAAAGTGCTGGGATGACAGGTTGGGAGCCTCCGTGGCTGGTCTGTTTTTAACTATTTCTAAATTTTCACAGGTCTAAGAAGAACAAGCATTAAGAAGAGAACTGCGGGAGTTACCTGCCGCTAGATTCCCCCGCCTGGACCGATAAGAGGTGTGCGTATGTCGGGACACTTACAAAGCCTCGCTCAACATGAAGTCGGGGTCTCTTCCTTCTCCTTGGCCGCCAGGAGTCTGGAAGAGCGAAAATGACAATTTAGAGCAAGAGTCCACCCACTTTTGAATTCTGTCATGGCCACTGAAAGTCCCCCGTGTTCTGCCCACAGAAGCAGGGATCCCAGGGCTGAGCTGGGCTGCAGGAACCCCGGAAGGGTCTCCTCCAGGCCCCAGCCCCACCCCACCAAATCAGAATAACTCGGATAGTGAATCAGGACCTGGGTCTTCAACACCCCGTCCCTGCCTGCAGTGATTCCGATGATCAATCAGACACGATGCCCAGAGATCCAGGGGGACGAGTCACTGACTGGGCCACAGCCTGCACCTGGACAGCCTCCTGCTGCACTCCCGCTCACTCCTCCAGTTCCAGCGGAGGCAAGGACTCTGTGAGTTCTCCAGCACTGAAATGCGAGCTCCCAGCAACCCGGGGAAGGGGCTGTCCCTGCAATGACCCCATCCTAGCTGGGCTGTGCCATTCTTACAGAGGGTAATGGCTCTGCCTGCATTCCTGAGATTCCTCAGGCTGAGGACCTGTGGAAAGTGAGCCATGGAATCTGCGGGCACTGCAGAGAGGAAGCCCGGACAGGCAGGGTCACTCGGCCACTGCGACGTCCACACTCAGACTTTCACACGGTGACGTCCTCTGCCTGCCACTCCGAACGCGGGGCAGAAGCAGCCGTTGCAAAACAGATGCCACTGTCCTGTCCAGAATTCACGTGGGTTTGGTCCCCCTCCTGCAGTGCATGCGTGGAAATTTTGGAGGAAACACCAAAGGTCCTTTAAATCACAGTTGGGATCCAAATCAAGGGAAAATGCTATTGGCCAAAAATGAAAAGGAGTTGCAAACCAGGCCCTCGGCTGACACAGGTGCTACGGAGTAACGCGGGGTCCTGGGGAGATCTGCTAGTGCGGGTAACCAAGACACTTCCATTTCAATGGCCATATCGGGAGGAGGAACCAGGCCTTGTTCCGCTGTTCCATGAAACGTTAGCACTGACACCCCTGAATGAAGCCCGTAATTGTGAAGGGCTCTCCTCACAGGGGAACTGGTGGATTAAGAGGAGAAGCATCCTTCTACTTTCTTTCTTTTTTTTTTTTTTTTTAAGATGGAGTCTTGCTCTGTCACCAGGCTGGAGTGCAGTGGTATAATCTCGGTTCACTACAACCTCCGCCTCCCGGGTTCAAGCGATTCTCCTGCCTCAGCCTCCTGAGTAGCTGGGACTACAGGCACACACCATCATGCCTGGCTAATTTTTTTATATTTTAGTAGAGACGGGGTTTCACCATGTTGGCCAGGATGGTCTCGATCTCCTGAATTCGTGATCCGCTCGCCTTGGCCTCCGAAGTGCAGGGATTACAGGCGTGAGCCACCTTGGCCAGCCCAACTTTCAAATGGTGTCAAGGACAAAGCCTGTCTTGGCCTGATCTCTAGATATAGAAAAATCTTCATGACTTGGAAACCAAGGCCAGTCTTCATGTCAGCACGCAGCTCAAAATCACACCATGTGTGTTGTTTTAGGAACTACAAGCTGAGACTTGCAGTTCCTAAAGTGGGGCGTGGATAGCTGAGACGACTGTGTTTCTAGCTTCTGCATGTGATGCTTACATCTGGGGCCTTGGTTAGCCCATTGCTAGACAGTAAAGGACCAGCCTACATGCACACCGCCATAGGGCAGCCACCAAACCAGAGCCCCTACCCGGTCACTCCCTCTACTGCCTCTAACACTCTGGGCCCCTCTCCACCTGCCTGAGCACCCTAGAACCAGGTGTGAGACATCTAGGGGCAGTGCCTATGCTCCAGAGCCTGTGAAATTATTTTATTCGCACTCAGCAACCTTAAAGCACTCATCCTGCCTCATCTGTTCCTTTCTGCAGAAACCCTGATAAAGGCCGTTGCCCATATTTTTCCTGCCCTTTCTGGTTCCTGTCGCTTCCCCGTGTGGCCCCTCTGTGGCATGGCCCCTGCTCTTGGGATCTGTGAGTACAACAAGCTGTCTTTTCAATAGTATTCATGCAGGATATTTCGCTCCTTTAGGAACTGCAAGCTGAGACTTGCAGTCAACTTCTCAGTTCAGCTAAATCTGGGTTCTTGTGTCATGATCAGGAAAAATTAGGCATATGGACACATTGAAGGGTGAGGAGAGCGGAATTTATTAAGCAACATTCAAGCAGGAAAACAGGAATGCGTGTTCTCACTTTGGGCTGGAATTCCAGGCTTGAGGGTGTGGCAACACCTGAACATTGCCTTTTCCTAAACCACTCATGTAGGGTCCAGCCCTATAGCGTTCTGTGAGCCGCTCCCAGCTGGTGCAGAGACGAGAAATTATAGAAATAAAAGACACAAGACACAGAGATAGAGAAAAGAGAGTTTGGGCCCAGGGGTCCACTGCTACCCAGATCGCGGAGACCAGCAGTGGCCCTGAGTGCCAGGACGCTCTCACTTTTATTGAGTTGCAAATCTGGGGGCAGGGTAGGTAGGGCGTGGCAGTGATAGGGTTAAGTACATCACCTGTCATTCAGGTAGGGGCTTAGGAATTTCTGGCAACCGAAGTGAGGTAAGGAGCATAATGCATCAGCACTTTTTCCAGACTTATCAAGAAAGAACTAAAACATTAAGATTTATATTACTATTACTGAATATCTTTTCTAAGAAAAAAGGAACCAGGTGCAGAAGCAGAACATGAGAGTGGACATGGAACGTGACCACTGAGGCACAGCGTCACCTAGAGACAGTTAAGCCCCTGGATGTCTGCGGGTGTCCCTGACAGCGGTCAGGCCTACCGCAAGAGCTTGGAGAAGTGGAATTTTCTCCAAACTTCCCCAGGAAGGAGATGTCTCGGCCATTTTGGACGTCTCTTTCCCTAGCTGGCTAAACAGCGGGCGCTTCCCCAGCACTGGCACTGCCACACAGCCAAGGCGCCCTCCAGCAGCCCTTATGCGGGCGTGACAAGGCTTGGAGCATCTTGTCTTAGGGTCATTCATTTCACAGTGTCACCCCAGGTTCACACTTCCAACTGAGAGGCATTAGTAAAAGAATTAAGATCACCTATGAATAACTAATAACTACTATGGTTATATTTCTGGCTACTTTCTTCTTCATTATTTATACGGAAATAGGCTGAGGCCTTTTGCTCCTGCCTCGGGGCTTATTGTATCTCCCCACTATACACTCATGGCCTGCTCCTGCCCCCAGCCTGTGCCCGTAGAAACCCCAGGTTCCACCAGCAAAGAGCAGAGAAGAGGAGAAGCAGCTGGACATTGGAGACTATGGTTGGACATCAGAGAGAAGAAGCTTGACTTCGGAAGGACAGCTTGATGGGGTTCCTTTGGAGAGGAGTCCAGCTGGAAATGGCTGGATTTGTGGAAAATCACCTTCCCGCTCCATCCCCTTGCCAGCTCTCCTTCCCACTGAGAGCCACTTTCATCAGCAATAAAATCCTCCACATTCGCCACCCTTCAGTTTGTTTGTGTGACCTGATTTTTCCTGGATGCTGAACGAGTTTGGATACCACGAGTGCAGGTGCAAAAGGCTGTCGCACTGACCGTCTGCCCTCCCTGGCAGAAAGCAGCTGCCTCATGTGAAAAGGCAGATGGTCCACTGAGCTGTTAACACTTAAACCATCTATGGATGGCAGAGCTAAAAGAGCGTTGACTGTAACATTCCTTCTGGGGCTTTAGGGGTCATGGGTACTCCCCCGTGGATGCTGCCATGGGGTTGGCATGGGGTTTTGCTCCGGCTGGTGCCCAAAAGCATTCAGCCTGCTGGCACCCGAAAGCTCCTGCACCTGCTCACCTGCGAGCTCCCTCCCACAAGGGGTTGAGTGCAGTGGGTTCGAGTGAGTGGCGTTTGCCTCTGCCAGTGCCAAAGTGATCGGCTAATTCCGGCGCCCGCACTCTGGTTGCTGCCTGTGAAGGGTCCGGGGAAATTGCCTGTTCCATTTTGGGGGCTCATTTGGGAAATGTCAGAAGGGTGAGTAAACGCGAATCTGCCAGGTCTGTCTCTGCTCGTCCTCAGACTCATTCAGGACCTCCACCTCATTAATAAGGCTGTGATTCCAACTCACCCAGCGATTCCCAGACAATATGCCCTGCTAGCTCAAATACCTGAAGGAAATCAATGGTTCACAGTCCTGGACCTGAAGGATGCCTTCTTCGGCATACTGTGCACCCTGACTCTCAGTATTTGTTTGCATTTAAGGAGTCCCCCAGCTAAAGCACCCAGTTGACCTGGCCAGTGTTACCTCAGGGGTTCTGAGACAGCCCCCACTTGTTTGGGCAGGCATTCTCAAGAGACATCTCCAAGTTCCTTTATCCTTGGGTTAAAGTTTTTTTTTTTTTTTTTGAGACGGAGTTTCACTCTTGTTACCCAGGCTGGAGTGCAATGGCGCGATCTCGGCTCACCGCAACCTCCGCCTCCTGGGTTCAAGCGATTCTCCTGCCTCCGCCTCCCGAGTAGCTGGGACTACAGGCACGTGCCACCATGCCCAGCTAATTTTTGTATTTTTAGTAGAGACGGGGTTTCACCATGTTGACCAGGATGGTCTCGATCTCTTGACCTCGTGATCCACCCGCCTCGGCCTCCCAAAGTGCTGGGATTACAGGCGTGAGCCACCGCGCCCGGCCAAGGGTTAAAGTTTTATACATAAGTTACGTTCTCCTCTGTGCTCCAACTGAGGAAATCTCTCAGGAGAGCAGAAAGGCTCTTCTTAATTTTCTGGCTAACAGAAAATATAAGGTTTCAAAATCTAAATGTCAGCTGTCAGACTTCAGTGACATACCTAGGCCTGGTCTTGTCAGAGGGGACCAGAGTGTTGGGTGAAGAGAGGATTAAACCCATCTCCTCCTTTCCCCTCCCCCAAACCCTCAAGGAACTGGGGAGATTCTTAGGCATTACAGGATTCATAACTGGGTACGGTGAAATAGCTCGTCCCTTGTATCTTCTAATAAAGGAGACTCAGGCAGAAAAAACTTACCACCTAATTAGGGAACCAGAGGCTAGAAAGGCCTTTGGCTAACTAAAACAAGCCCTGCTTAAGGCACTAGCCTTTAGTTTCCCCATAAGGAAGATGTTTAATCTTTATGTGTCAGATAGAAAGGAAATGGCCCCGGGAGTTCTAACACAGGCCCAAAGTCCAGCCCCGCAGCCTATAGACTACCTAAGTAAGGAGCCTGATTTGATAGCCAAAGGATGCCCAGCCTGTCTCTGGGTGGTTGCACTGGTAGCCTCACTGGTACTAGAAGATACTAAGTTAACCGTGGGGAGTAACATAACTGCTTACACCCCACACAATGTGGAAGGACTGTTGTCTTCTAAGGGCAGTCTCTGGCTAACAGAAAGCTGCGTCCTCAGGTATCGAGTTCTGTTATTAGAGGGATCTGTAGTCCAATTAAGAACCTGTCCCTTCCTAAATCCAGCCACCTTCCTCCCAGAGGAAGCTGGGGAGCTTGAACACGACTGTGAACAGATAATGGTACAAATCTATGTAGCCAGGGAGTACCTCAAGGAAACCCCCTTAGAGATCCCTCCCTCTTTACAGATGGAAGTTCTTGTGTAGAACAAGGGATCTGTAAAGCAGGGTATGCAATAGTTACTCTGAATGATACTGCTGAGAACACATCTCTCTCCTTGGGCACGGGTGTTCAGCTAGCTGAGCTAGTCACTCTCATGAGGGCACTAGAATTAAGCAAAGGGAAAGCAGTTAACGTTTCTACTGATTTTAAGTACACTTTCCTACTCCCCCATGCCCATGCTATCTGGAAAGAGAGGAAATTCCTCACAGCTAATGGGTCTCCCATTAAATATCATCAGGAAATTAACAGACTATTATCCTCGGTTTTCCTCACATAGAAAGGGGCAGTAATACATTGTAAAGGCCATTAAAAAGGGGTGGGTGAAGTAGGCAAGGAAAATGGGTGCTAGACCAACCAGCTAAATCAGCAGTGAAAGGGCCTCAGCTTTCTGATCCACTTGGAGTCCCACTGATCCGAGCCCCATAAGAGAAACAAAACCTCAATATTTTCCTGCAGAAATAGATTGGGCCACCTCTCAAGGATCTATCCTTCAGTCCTCAGGATGTCCCCAGTTGGAGAATGACAAGCTTCATCTATCAGCTGCCAACCAATGGAAAGTTCTTTTTTTTTTTTTTAAAGACGGGGTTTCACCGTGTTGGTCAGGCTGGTCTTGAACTCCCAACCTCAGGTGATCCGCCCGCCTCGGCCTCCGAAGTGCTTGGATTACAGGCATGAGCCACCACACCCAGCCGTGGAAAGTTCTTAAAAGCCTTCACCAGGTCTTCCACCTTGGTGATGATAAAACCTGTCAACTGGCTCAGAGATTGTTCTCAGGTAAAAAACTAATACAAACAGTTAAATCGGTCATTAACGCTTGCAAGACCTGCCTAAAAAGCAATCCCCTTAATCGATGGCTTATTCTCCTGGCAACCCAAAGGACAGGAGGCTACCCAGGGGAAGGCTGGTAAATAGATTTCACCCATGTGCCAAAGGCAAGGGGCATCCAGTGCCTCCTGGGACAGATGGATGCCGTCACTAACTGGGTAGAAGCATTTCCATGCCAGACAAAGAAGGCCTCTGAGGTGATAAAAGGACTCACTGAGATACTTTCTTGCGTTAAACTCCCCAAGTATCTCCAGAGCGATAATGGCCTCTCAGTCAGGGTGGCCGTCGCTGAGGGGTCTCAGAGGCCTTAGGCACAAAATACCATCTTCACTGTGCTCAGAGACCACAAGCCTCAGGAAAGGCGGAAAAGACAAATGGTTTTATGAAAAGCCACCTCAGCTCACCTGGGCTACCCTTCTCCCCACAGCCCTACTACGTGTTAGAAACACCCCTTCAGAGCTAGGGTTTGAGTCCCTTTGAAATGAGGTATGGACGGCCTTTTCTCACCAGTGATTTCTTATTTATTTTATTTTAAGATGGAGTTTCACTCTTGTCGCCTACCTGGAGTGCAACGGCATGATCTCCGCTCACTGCAACCTCCACCTCCTGGATTAAAGCGAGTCTCCTGCCTCAGCCTCCTAAGTAGCTGAGATTACAGGTGACTACCACCATGCCTAGCTAATTTGTTTTTGTAATTTTAGTAGAGACAGAGTTTCACCATGTTGGCCAGATTGGTCTCGAACCCCTGACCTCAGGTGATCCACCTGCCTCGGCCTCCCAAAGTGCTGAGATTACAGGTGTGAGCTACCACACCCAGCTGCTGTCCAGCTGCTTCTCCTCTTCTCTGATATCGATTTGTGTTCTGCCCTCGCTGGTGGAAAGCAGCCACCTCATGAGAAAAGGCAGAGGGCTCACTGAGCTGTTAACACTTAAGCCATCTGTGGATGGCAGAGCTAAAGAGCACTAACACACCTTCTGGGGCTTTGGGGGTCATGGGTACTTCTCCCAGATGCTGCCATGGGGCCCACACAGAGTCTTGCCCCTACCAGCACCCAGAAGCACTTGCCCCAGCTCCGGCACCTGCTCACCTGTGTGCTCCCTCCCACAAGGGACAAGCACAAGTGGTTTGAGTGAGTGGAGTTTCCCCTGCTGATGACGAAGCTGCCAGCTGGCTCCAGTGCCCGCAGTTCAGTTCCTGCCCACGAAGGGGTCAGGGGCAATTTCCTGCTTCAATGGCAGCAATGTTTCAAAGCCTGCAAGGTGGGCACCTTCCCCAGAGGCTGCACACGTGTTCTGCCCGGCCCTGGCTGGAGTGGTTTATTACACTTACCAGCGAAGGAAATAATGTATACAGTGGTCCACTTCCAAGACAATGTGCCTTGAATCAGCTTAGGTCAGCAAACTACAGAAGGAGCAAATATACTAGGCCCCTGCTGGGATGGCTGAGGCCTGCTTTTCGGCCTCCCCCTCCTCCCTGCCTGCCTTAGCTGCCCTCACCCAAACCAAAAAAGTTTAGTCTAAAATGAAAGTTTATTAGCCTGCAAAGTAGCTCATTTCGTCTGTTCTTATCAGCCTGTCCAGCTACTTAGGTCGTAAGTCAAATACTTAAAGAGCCCCTGAGCTAGCTAGGATTGCAATGCATTGCAGCAAGATAACCCAAAAGAAAACACCTGAAGCCCCTACCCAACAACCAATAGGCGATGTCCGGGAAGATGGTGACCCCAGGGTACTCAGCCTGTGAGAAACCAGGGGAGAGGCCTGCGCACTGGCATAAATCGCTCGTTGAAACTGTACCGGGTGTGCCAGCTCATCAGACTCCAATCTTGCAAGACCATCATAAACGTCTCACTTTCATTGCTCTCAGAGTCTCCGACTCCATTCTTTGGGTTTGGACAGATGAGTTTATTTCTCACAGCAGGAAATGTGAGTTTCGGGGGAGCATTTGCCAAGTGTGGGTTCACTCTGGGTGACCCAACTGTGACTGTGAGACCCTTTGTGCACACAGTACAATGTGGAAGGGACTTCCTTGGGGACACCCCACCAGGGTACACAAGGATTTGTGTTGTTTCCCCTCCCCCACAGCTTCCCCCACATGGCAATCAATGTTCTCATTTACCCCCTAAACTCTCCTGGGCTGACCCCAAAGAGTCCTGCCTCCCTTCCTTTGGGCCTGGTGATGATCTTGCCAGCTCTCCAGTCGCTGAGTCCGCCGTGTGATCTGGTTTCAGTGGGAGTGTTGGTCTGACCACACGGACCTCCCACCTACTCTTCTCCCACTCCTGTACCTGTGGCCCAACCCCACTTCCCTGGCTTACTCTCATAGGAGGCTGAAATCTGGAGCAGAAAGGAGTTGGGCCCAGGAAATTACCTCGGGGCATTTTTTTAATGCTGAACCCAAATGCTCCCATGTGACCGGTTATTGGAACCTGCACAGATGTGGCCAGGCGAGGGTCCTTCCTCTGCCAGGCGGGGGGCGACCACATGTGAGTGAAAGTGAGGGTCCGTCCCTCCCTGCACCCAGGCGGCTTTCCAGGGTCGGCCCAGGGCTGCAGTATGGGGTGCAGTAGAGCCCAGGAGCCGTGGGGAGATGCAAACATGGACGGGGCTGGGTGTGGAACCCCGGGATTCTGACCCTGAGCTGTGGTGGGCAGGGTGGGGAGGGCACACAGTATGAGGACCCCACCCATCCCAGGGAGGCCCTGGAGGGAGTCGGTGCCAGGAGTCCTGGGACAGAGGAGGCCCCACCCCAGGGAAGGAGGCCCCATGGCTCCCTCAGCGCCCAGGGCCTTGGGCGTGTGTTGAAAACTGGCCACAGTCACTTTTAAATATTTGACTGATATCCCCAATTATTCAACTGGAGTTACTAAATATACAAATTGTTATTACCAAATGATTAAAAAAACTTTGTATTAATATTTTGAAAAAGTATAGACTCACAGGAAGCTACCGAAACAGAGGAGTCCTGTGCTCTCCCCAGACCCCCCACTGCAGACAGCTGACTAAGGATCAAAACCAGGAATCCGTGCTCTTTTCATTTTTTTATTATGTTTTTGAGACGGAGTCTCGCTCTGTCATCCAGGCTGGAGTGCACTGGCGCAATCTCGGCTCACTGCAACCTCCGCCTCCCGGATTCAAGCAATTCTCCTGCCTTAGCCTCCCAAGTAGCTGGGATTACAGACACCTGCCACCACACCCAGCTAATTTTTGTATTTTCAGTAGAGACAGGGATTCATCACGTTGGCCAGGCTGGTCTCAGACTCCTAACCTCAAGTGATCTACCTGCCTTGGTCTCCCAAAGTGCTGGGATTACAATGCCCAGCCCCATGCTCTTTTAAAATAACACCTTATTCAAATATAATTCACACAGAGTGCACAATTCCCTGGTTTTTATATATTCATAGAGTCAGATGTCATTTTTAAAGAAAATCACAGTGGAGAATGGGCTGAGCCTCTCTCTGGCCACTGGCTCCGTGAGTGCACGGTGGGGTTTCGTGTTTCCTGGAACTGTGCCTGGAGGCCTCTGACCTCTGCTGCCCCATGGCAGGGCTGACTGAGCACGGCAGATCATGCCGACATGGGTGGGCAGAACAGGCCCCTCCTACAGGGGCACTGAGTGCTGTGATTTGTGCAGACCCTGTTCTGAGAGTTACTTTTGCTGTTTGAAAAACTACATAGCCAGTTTGGCACAGAATTCCACCGGATTTGCATGCTTTAAGTCATTTATAGCATTGTATGCAGCAGTAACATTTAATTTCCATGTAGTTCTAAATATATTTATGACCTACTTATCAAAGTCTTTTAAAAAAGAGATCGTGTTTCCTGGGTAACTTAATTTTATATAGAAACAGAGAGAGCTCAGCTCAATCAGTCTGCATTGTAATTGACGTAATTAACATATGCACTTGAAAATTGAGTGGAAATAGTTTAAAAACTTTCTGGGTCCAGGCCGGGTAAGGTGGCTCACGCCTGTAATCCCAGCACTTTGGGAGGCTGAAGCAGGCAGATTGTGAGGTCAGGAGTTCAAGACCAGCCTGACCAACATGGAGAAACCTGTCTCTACTAAAAATACAAAAATTAGCCAGGCATGGTGGCATGCACCTGTAATCCCAGCTACTCAGGAGACTGAGGTAGGAGAATCGCTTGAACCCAGGAGGCAGAGATTGCAGTGAGCCAAGATCATGCCACTGCACTCCAGCCTGAGTGACAGAGTGAGACTCCATCTCACAAAACAAACAAAAAAAATTTCTGGGGCCTCTTATTGGATCCTCCTTCTTGGACAGGCCCTGGATGTCAAATGCTGTCCCTAGAACCCCTAAATCTACAAAGTAGAAGCTCAAGATCTGCTGAGTTGGGTAGAAAGCCTCAGTAAGACAGCGAGGTTGACCAGCTTGTTCCAGCTCACCCAGGACCTTGCCAGTTTTGAAGTGGAAATCCTGAGTTTGGAGAATACCCTCAGTTCTGGGCAAACCAGACTGTTGGTTGCCCTTCTGGCAGCATGCCTGCTTGAGTTTGATGCAAAAATTTCTTAACGCAGCGCTTCCTACTGTCAACACACTCCAGCCAAAGGCCACCAGACCCGCTTGTAGCAGCTCATCTTCGCAGAGAGGAAGAGCAGGCACCACAGGGAAGGGCCAGACATGCTCAGAGGGGTGAGAAAGAATTTGTGCCCACACTGAGCCAGAGTTGGGGGCTTCGGGGAGGGTGTAAAGAAGCAGGGTTCCCTGTGGTGCAGATGCAGTCAGAACTCAGGGTGGTTCTGTGATCAGACGTCTCAACAAAGCTCATCTGTGGTGGGCAGAGCAGAATGGAGAAGCCGCTGGAACCCATAATGCAGCTGCCACTGCTCATTTCAGCCAACACAGGGGCTAGCTGGGATTGTGAGGGTGTCACAGTGACCTTGCTTTTGCCTGTGTTTGGACAAAGTTAAGAGTGGCCTTGCCTTGTCTCATCCATCACCGTCTCTGAGACACCTTGTCTGACATTGGTGTTCTGTGAGGTGGTTCCTGTCCAACTGCAAGAATAACTCAGCCCAGCTGGGGTGCCACCAGCTCCTGGGGACAGGGATGCTCCTTTTTTCTCCCCCGCAAGTCAGGGGAAGGCAAATAGAATACCGTTAAAATGGACCAGGCACAGTGGTTCACTCCTGTAATCCCAATACTTTGGGAGGCTGAGGTTGGCAGACACGAGCCCATGAGTTCAAGACCAGCTTGGGCAATATGGTGAAACCCTGTTTCTACAAAAATGCAAAAATTAGACAGGCATGATGGTGTGCACCTGCAGTCCCAGCTACTTGGGAGACTGAGGTTGGAGGATCGTTTGAGCCCAGGAGGTTGAGGCTGCAGTGAGCAGAGATCACACCACTGTACTCAGCATGGGTGGCATACAGTTAAAATGAAAACCTGTGTTCCTCAAGAGTCACTAATGTCAAATGACAAAACACAACAAATTCAAGTAAGATTGAATAGGTTTTTATTTGCAGTTCCAGACTTAAGCAACCCCTCATTCTTAGGAAATGGAAGGAGCATTTGGATGAGCTGAGCAGGAGAGATTGGCTTTGTAGGCAGGAAAGGGTGAAGACAGCAGAAACAGAGACCGAAAAGCATCTACTGGTCATCTCAAAGTTACTTTCCTTGTCATCTCAAAGTTACTTTCCTTGTCACAGTTAAAGCACAGCAGACTTCTCTTATCACACCAGCTAAAGTTGGCCTATTTGAGGATTTGGTGCCTCTCTCTCTCTCTCTCTCTCCCTCTCTCTCTCTCTCTCTCTCTCCCTCCCTCTCCCCCTCCAGAGGCCAAAACAAAAAAGCAGCAAGGGCACATAACCGTTCCAAGAGTGTAAGAATATACAAGAAGCCTGACTGCTGAAACCGCCTGCTGTTTAGCAGCCATTAGATAAAGTCCAACCTGCTGCAACTCTAAGACTCGTTTTACCCACCACTGTCACTCACCAGCCAGAGCTTTCCAGCTTCCCAAAACCTTACTAGTGCCAATGAACTTTCCCAAAGAGCAATACATACGTAACATTTCTTTTGTAAAACCTCTAACCTTCCCTTTGTTCTTCAGACATACTGAAAACTGGTCTGCATGTATGCCATGAATTATAGTTTTTTTCAAAATAACACATTTTAATTTCAGAGATTCATCTCTACATTATTTTACTTTGATGTGCTTGGTGTCAGAAGTGGGATCCCAATGCTAACTCACTTCAGAGAGAACCACCAGCCCTTGGAACTATGGCAAGAGGTACTCGTACTGGGTGCCTTTGAGGCCTTGCTTCTGTGAGTCACCTTTTTTCTTTGGTGAGTCTCTCTTGAACCTAACTCCTGATTTTGGTTGAGTTCTGTTTTATTTGGAAATTGGTTTGGGAGGAGTCTTTTCATTTTGCTTCAGAGATCTGTTTGGGAGGATTCTTCTTATCCTGGCAGACCTTGACGATGAGGTCTTAGTGGAGAGATTTTTCCCTTCAGGTTGAGGCCTTGGTAAATATTTTTCCTTTTCCATTTCACTGGAGAAGATGACTTAAGTATGTACTTTATTTTCCATATGTATTTGGGTTTTATTTATTTATTTATTTATTTATTTATTTATTGGCCTTTGTGATATTCAGCACTTGTGTATCATTGGCTTTTTTTGTATTTGGCATTAAACCAGAACACCCACAAAATGGACTCCCAAAGTTCAAAGGCATGCCAAGGTATTTTCTGAGACATCAGTTGGTAACATGTTTAAACATTATAGGATCAGTCAGTCTGTTGTTCTTAAAATTAAACTAAAAGACTATAGCTATAAAACCATACACTCCAAATAAGATATACATATCTCATTGATATCTTGAGGCTAAAAAAAACCCCAAATAACCATTAAGGACTAAAAGATTGTCTTGCCACAAAATACTGTCTCTGCCATTCTGAGGAGTTTTAAAGTAGAATATTTAAAAACCAACACTTAAAAAAAAATCATGTTGACCTTTATGTTGTTTCTTAAAAGCAAAAATAACATTCCCATGTAAAAGATACCTTTCTTGTACTAAAAGAAATGGTGACATTTTTATCTTCAAGGACAAAAGATTGAGTCCAAGGAAATACTCTACAGAACCTGTTAGAATAATGTTTATCTTTTGGGTCTCCTCACATAATTCAGTCACACTTTACTGTATTAGTAACTGACTCAAACTACTCAAAATTTGGTTCTCAGCCTTTATAAGATTGCCTGTTTAAAACAATCTTAAAATTTAGCCTTATTCCATTCTGAAAACAAAAACAAAAACGTCAGGCATGGCAGCTCACACCTGTAATCCTGACACTTTGGGAGGCTGAGGTAGGTGGATCACCTGAGGTCACGAGTTTGAGACCAGCCTGGCCAACATGGTGAAACCCCATGTCTACTAAAAATATAAAAATTGCCTGGGCATGGTGACGTGCACCTGTAATCCCAACTGCTTGGGAGGCTGAGGCAGGAGCACCACTTGAACCCAAGAGGTGGAGGTTGCAGTGAGCTGGAATTGAACCATTGCACTCCACCCTGGGCAACAAGGGTGAAACTCCATCTCAAAAAAAAAAAAAAAAAAAAAAAAAAAAAAAAAAATCCAACTGTTTTTAAAAAACCAGTAAGTTTGGCTAGGCATGGTGACTCAAGCCTATAATCCCAGCACTTTGGGAGGCTAAAGCAGGTGAATCACCTGAGGTTGGGAGTTTGAGACCAGCCTGACCAACATGGTGAAACTCTGTCTCTACTAAAATTACAAAATTAGCCAGGCATGGGGGCATATGCCTGTAATCCCAGCTGCATGGGAGGCTGAGGCAGGAGAATTGCTTGAACCCAGGAGGCAGAGGCTGTGGTGAGCTGAGATTGTGCCATTGCACTCCAGCCCGGGCAACAAGTGTGAAACTCCACCTCAAAAAAAAAAAAAGAAAGAAAAACCAGTAAGTTTACATGTTTTACTATCTCATGACTAGGATTCTAAAATAAAAGTTGTAATATCTCTATTTATGTATATATATTTAGATGTGCTTATAAATAAGTACATATATTCTGTTATATAGTGTTTATATAATAAAATCTGGTCAACCAAAAATTCTTAAAATTTTTACTTCAATTGGTTTAAATAAATGAGAGCTCATATAAAATATATATTAACCCATTTTTTAGTTCACATGACTTAGGCAAATCTCTAATAAATTAGTTGGTTTGAAAATTGTTAATAAAATAAAATGTAAAATGCCTTTTAAATTGTCAATATACATTTTTTCCTGAGTTTGCTGGTCAGACTGTTTTACATTTGTCTCTGATAAATGTTTTAAGTTCGTAAAACTACAAATCCAGGCTAAAACAAAATAATCTTTGTTTATACAATTCTTTGATAAATAAGATTAATTTAATATTGTTCAGTTTTTTTTGAGACAGAGTCTCACTCTATCACCCAGGCTGGAGTGCAGTGGTACTATCTTAGCTCATTGCAACCTCCACTTCCCAGGTTCAAGCAATTCTTGTGTCTCAGCCTTCCATGTAGCTGGGATTACGGGTGTGCACTACCAGCTAACTTTTGCATTTTTAATAGAGATGAAGTTTCGCCATGTTGGCCAGGCTGGCCTCAAGCTCCTGGCCTTGTTATCTGCCTGCCTCAGCCTTCCAAAGTGCTGGGATTACAGGCATGAGCAACCACTCCTAGCGTAATATTGTTATTTTAATAAAAACAGCTGTATCTTCTGAGTTATCAATAAAATACCCATGTTTTTAACTCTAAGGTCTTAAGTGAACAGCTGATATTAAGAGGCTATAAAATTAATTATAAATTAACTTAAAATAATAACTACTAATATCTCAACTTCATATCTAAATATAATTACTTAAAAATAAACTAAATTATAAATAAACATAAGTAAACTTTTTATGTAATTTAAAATCTTTAAATTATGCTATGTTAAATTAAATAATAGATACTCATTAAATGTCTAGGTCATATCCAAATAAAATAAAATATTGAAACAAATTATCAAATATGTTTATTCTTGACTTCTTACATTTTATAAAAAGATTCAATATATTTAGTTGTATTAATCAAAATATAAATTAAAAATAAAGTTTTATGTTTAAAAAATCTTATAGGGTTTTGTCCTAAAATAAAATAATTGGTTGTTCCAAAAAATAGTAATAATAATAATAATAATAGAACTAAGACTGGGGGTTGGAAAAAATGATAAAAGGGCCAAACAAGTCAAAGAAGATTTATAAAAGATGAGTCTTGAGGCCAGTGTGGCTCACACCTGTAATCCCAGTACTTTGGAAAGCGACACAGGCGGATCACGAGGTCGGGAGTTCAAGACCAGCCTGGCCAACATGGTGAAACCCCATCTCTACTAAAAATACAAAAAAATCAGTCAGGCGTGCTGGCGGGCACCTGTAATCCCAGTTACTTGGGGGAGCTGAGGCAAGAGAATTGCTTGAACCCGGGAGGTGAAGTTGCAGTGAGATTGTGTCATTGCACTCCAGCCTGGGCAACAAGACTGAAACTCCATCTCAAAAAGAAAAAAAAAAAGATGAACCTCATAAAAAATGTTCTGTGTATGACTGGGTTGGCTGGGAGTTTTTAAAAATTGTTTATGTATTTTTCTAAAAATTAAACACTGATATCAGAGGCACAGCTGATACAAGAACCAGAGTCTGGTCCCCTATATTTAAAACAACAAGATTTTCTTGAAATACTGATCTGCTCTTAATAAAATTGCAGGAGATTGTGATTTTTAATTCTGAAATGTGTTTCTTTAACAAGTTGTCTTCTTCCCTTGAAAAGGCCTAGGATGATAACTCTTTTTTTTTTTTTTTTGGTCAGCTCCTGTAACTTTTTTTTTTTTTTTTTTTTTTTTTTTTTTTTTTTTTTTTTTTTTTTTTTTTTTTTTTTTTTTTTTTTTTAAGAGAGGTCTTGTTATGTTGCACAGGCTGATCTCAAACTCCTGGCCTCAAATGATCCTCCCACCTTGGCCTCCCAAAGTGCTGGGATTACAGGCATGAGTCACTACATCCAGCTTCTTATAACTATTTTCTCTGGTTCTAACTCTGCTTTTATAGACTGTTACTAAAGGGTTCATCTTAAAGGCCTAAAAGGAAAAGCTTTCTTCTCATATAATTTTGTACTCTTGGCTTTTCTTAATGTATCTAAATTGTTACTAATAACCTTAGACACATTCTTTGGGTTTGATTAAATCCAAGTCCCTTTTTCATCAGATTTGACTTCCAAGTTATCTAAATTAGCTCCCATAAAGAAAAACAATCACACCACAAAAGATTTTTCTTTACCTTTCGGTAGCTGGTCTAAAACAACCAAAATTTTATGATTTATCAAGATAATTTTTTATATTGTCTTTATTAGGCTTGTAATTACTTAAAAAACCTAAGCTTTAAAAGGTTTAAGGGTTTTATATCTATAAAACTTTCTGTGTTGCTTTCAAAGTCTGTGTGTGTGTGTGTATGTGTATGTGTGTGTGTATGTGTGTGTGTGTGTTTTCTTTTTGAGACAGAGTCTTGCTCTGTCACCCAGGCTGGGGTGCAGTGGCCCAATCTTGGCTCACTGCAACCTCCATTTCCTGGGTTCAAGAGATTCTCTTGCCTCAGCCTCCTGAGTAGCTGAGATTACAGGTGCACGCCACCATGCCCAGCTAATTTTTGTATTTTTAGTAGAGACAGGGTTTCACCATATTGGTTGGGCTGGTCTCAAACTGCTAATCTCGTGATCCGCCCGCCTCAGCCTCCCAAAGCGCTGGGATTACAGGAGTGAGCCACCTTGCCCAGCCTTAAAGTCTTTTAATGATCACTCTGGTTAAATAAATATTTTACAATGCAACTCTGTTTTAATCAAGTATTTTGAGCCTTTTAACATCTTTGACAAACTTCCCCCAAATCAAATCCTAAATTCAAGTCTCTTTAGCCTAAAATTAACTTTGGTATTTTTTTAGTTGGGGCCCTGAAAAGCCTCAAAAAAGTAGCTCTCTCATCTTATAGAGATACTAAATTATTAGACTGATTTGGTAAATTTTTTAAAAAATGTCAAATAACAATATTAGATCTTCTTTTAGCTAATATGAGTATGTTAGTAATATAAATATTACAAAAATTATATAACTTCATAAAAATCTAATATGCTATCAGTCACAATTCTCATTATCTTAAAATGCCTTCTATTTATAGTGGAAATAATTAAGTATTCTTTTCATTTGGAAACTTTCATCAGATTTGTAACCATGGTGACGTGGTTTGAACATATGTTCCTCCTGTCTCTCATGTTGAATTGTAATCCCCAGTGCTGGGGGTAGGACCTGGTGGGAGGTGTTTGGGTCATGGGGTGGATCTCTCATGGCTTGGTGTTGCTTCGAAATATGAGTGGGTTCTTATGAGATCCGGTTGTTAAGTGTGGCAGTTCCCCACCCCCACTCTCCCTCGCTCCTGCTCTGGCCACATGGCATGCCTACTTCCCCTTCACCTTCCACCATGGTTGTAAGATTCCTGAGGCCTCACTGGAAGCTGAGCAGAGGTCAGTACCATGCTTCCTATTTTGCTTGCAGAACTATGAGCCAATTGAATCTCTTTTCTTATAAATTACCCAGATTCTGCTATATATTTCTATATAGCAATGCAAGAATGGCCTAACGCACATGGCTATGCTAAGTTTTTGTCATTCACTGTTACTGTTTTAAACTCTTCTCTAAAAACATTCCCAATCAGATTTATAGAAAAGATTCCAACAAGTACTCTTTCTCTCTTTCTTTTTTTTTTTTTTTTAGACAGAGTTTCGCTCTTGTTGCCCAGGCTGGAGTGTAATGGCGTGATCTTTGCTCATCAAAACCTCCGCCCACCGAAACCTCCGCCTCCCACGTTCAAGCGATCTCCGGCCTCAGTCTCCCGAGGCATGTGTCACCACGCCTGGATAATTTTGTATTTCAGTAGAGATGGGGTTTCTCCATCTTGGTCAGGCTGAAAAGTCTCAAAAAATATCTCCCACCCTTAGGTGATCCGCCTGCCTCGGCCTCCCAAAGTGCTGGGATTACGGGTGTGAGCCACTGTGCTCGGCCACAAGTACTATTAAATACAGATTTCTTTTTCTTTTTTTATTCTTTTTTTTTTTTTTTTTTTGAGACAGAGTCTCACTCTGTCCCTAGGCTGGAGTGCAGTGGTGTGGTCTCAGCTCACTGCAACATCTGCTTCCCAGGTTCAAGCAGTTCTCCTGTCTCAGCCTCCCCAGTAGCTGGGACTACAGGTGTGCACCACCACACCCAGCTAATTTTTGTATCTTTAGCAGAGGTGGGGTTTCACCATATTGCCAGGATGGTCTCAATCTCTTGATCTCGTGATTCACCCACCTCGGCCTCACAAAGTGCTGAGATTACAGGTGTGAGCCATTGCACCCGGCCTCATATGCGCTGGGATTATAGGTGTGAGCCGCCGCACCCGGCCTCATATGTGCTGGGATTACAGGTATGAGCCACCGTGCCCGGCCTCATATGTGCTGGGATTACAGGTGTCAGCACCGCACCTCAGCCTCATATGCGCTGGGTTACAGGTGTGAGCCGCTGCACCCGGCCTCATATGCGCTGGGATTACAGGTGTGAGCTGCTGCACCTGGCCTCATATGTGCTGGGATTATAGGTGTTAGCACCCCACCTCAGCCTCATATGCGCTGGGTTACAGGTGTGAGCCGCCGCACTCAGCCTCATATGCGCTGGGATTACAGGTATGAGCCACTGCACTCAGCCTCATATGTGCTGGGATTACAGGTGTGAGCCGCTGCACTCATCCTCATATGTGCTGGGATTACAGGTGTTAGCACCCCACCTTAGCCTCATATGCGCTGGGTTACAGGTGTGAGCCGCTGCACCCGGCCTCATATGCGCTGGGATTACAGGTGTGAGCCGCTGCACTCAGCCTCATATGCGCTGGGATTACAGGTGTGAGCAATGTACCCGGCCTCATGTGCTGGGATTACAGGTGTGAGCACTGCACCCGGCCTCATATGTGCTGGGATTACAAGTGTGAGCACTGCACCCAGCCTCATATGTGCTGGGATTACAGGTGTGAGCACCCCCCCTCAGCCTCATATGCAGATTTCTAATAACTTTAAAATCAATGGATTAAATAAAAATTTCTAAAACTCTTATAAAAAATTAATAGATTCATAAAACTACTAATAAAAATCAAGCAGAAAAGTTCATTACAGGAAATTAAATAATAAATGATAAACAATATTTTTATAATTTTTATTTAAAATGTTATTGGCTCTTTACTCAAATGTTTTGTCTTCCAGATTTAAGAAAATCTCTGTTAAGCTATCTATAATTTGCTACAATTTGATAAAATACAATTTTATAAACAAAGATAAAAACATTTGTGTGTTTTTCTCCTTACTTGATCCCTCCAAAATGTGAAAACTACATGTGAGTATACTTATAACAATATTGTTATTTATATAAGTCCAGTAAAACCCGCTCTCTTTATAACAAAATACAATTAAAAACATTGGTTACATTGCTAAGACTGACTAAAATGTCATACTTAAAAATCTACATAAAATGCCTGGCTTCAAGGATCCCCAGCCTTACAGTAAGTTAATAAAAACTGTCGTTTCCAAGAACCTTAAGATTATAAGTAAAATCTAAAGTCTTATTTGGGCCGGTTGCGATGGCTCACCCCTGTGATCCCAGCACTTTGGCGGATCACCTGAGATCATAAGTTTGAGACCAGTCTGGCCAACATAGTGAAACCCCATCTCTACTAAAAATACAAAAAATTAGCCAGGTGTGGTGGTATGTACCTGTAATCCCAGCTACTTGGGAGGCTGACACAGGAGAATCACATGAACCCAGGAGGTGGAGGTTGCGGTGAGCCGAGATCACCCCATTGATCTCCAGCCTGAGCAAAAGTTTGAGACTCCACCTTAAAAAAAAAAAAAAATTGAAAAACCGTAAAAAAAACAGATTTTCTTAAGATGTTGTTATAAGGCTCTACATAATAATGAGACTCTTACCCCCTTAATGCCACTATTTTCATCTGGCAGGATAGTATTATAATTAAAATTTCACAGTAAGTAACTCCTATAGGTAACTTGAGAAAACCTGACCTAAAAAAAAAAAATCCTTTTAGTCCATCTAGTGGACAGATTTAGTTCCCAGCACGACTTTTTGTTCAAATTACACTGGCAGTTCTCTTTTTTTTTTTTTTTTTTTTTTGAGGCGGAGTCTTGCTCTGTCACCAGGCTGGTGTGCAGTGGCACAATCTCGGCTCATTGCAACCTCTGCCTCCTGGGTTCAAGTGATTCTCCTGCCTCAGCCTCCTGAGTAGCTGGGACTACAGGCACACACCACATCCAGCTAATTTTTTGTATTTTTAGTAGAAACAGGGTTTCACCATGTTGGCCAGGATGGTCTCAATCTCTTGACCTCAGGTGATCTGCCCACCTTTGCCTTCCAAAGTCCTGGGATTACAAGCGTGAGCCACCGTGCCCAGGATGGTGGTCCCTTTTATAAAACTGGCATTCATCAGTTTAATTCCATCCTGTCCTGAAATACTCCTCAGTGGCTATAACAGGCCTTGCCCCATTTCCCCGTTGGCCTTTTATTTAATTTGTTGCCCTTAGGCTTAGGCTCTTAGTTCAAAACCATTTGTACAAACTAAGTTTATTATATATTGTTGTCAACTTTTTCATTATAATTTTTAAATGTTGTTCTCAGTGCCCGTGTAATCTCAATGAAGCCAACTCTCCTAACAGGATAACACTTGCTCAACACCTCAAGATGACTAATGCCTATAAAGTAAATGAAATAAAACTTAATACTGGGCTCTAGGTGAAACTGCTTTGAGGCCGGGTGCAGTGGCTCATGCCTGTAATCCCAACACTTTGGGAGTCCGAGGCGGGTGGATCACCTGAAATCAGGAGTTCAAGACCAGCCTGGCCAACATGGTGAAATACCATTTCTACTAAAAATACAAAAAAAAAAAAAAAAAAATTAGCTGGGCATAGTGGTACACACCTGTAATCCCAGCTATTCAGGAGGCTGAGGCAAGAGAATTGCCTGAAACCAGGAGGCAGTAACCCAAGACCATGCCATTGCACTCCAGCCTGGACTACAGGAGCGAAACTCCTCAAAA